>JAUKWC010035366.1:0-15989 GCA_032356245.1 Endocladia muricata
AAATATAACTGTGTCTGATATAACCGTGCCTGGTTGCGTCGTTTCGACTGTAATCGTGTCAGAGTTAGTCAACTCAAATATAACCGTATCGGGCGGCGTCGTTTCGACCGTGATCGTGTCAGAGTTGGTCAACTCAAATATAACCGTGTCTGATATAACCGTATCGGGCGGCGTCGTTTCGACTGTAATCGTGTCAGAGTTGGTCAGCTCGAATATAATCGTGTCTGATATTGTAGACTTGCTCTCAAGAGAGTCAGCTTTAGGTATATTCGCCGATGAAATTGTCGCTGCGGTTGGCGTGGATCGAACGGTTGTCTTTGGAACGGGCGTTTTTGGAACAGTCGTTGCTGTCCTCGTAATAGATCTGACCGTCTTTTCTTCTGCTGTTGATAAAGGAAGAATTACGTCGGGCGTTGAACGCGATGGTTTTGTTGATTGAACCGTTTTAGTAGGCGTTCTCGTGGCTCTACTCGTCGATCTGGCGGTCGGCGTTGTTGTGGCCGTACTTCTTCGGACAGGTGCTTTTGTTGTGGCGAGCGGAGAGATCATCTCTGGTTCAGCCGTTGGTTTAAGAATCAACTTTATTTGAGCTGTTGCTGACGGTTTTAGCAGCGGTGAAACTAGCCCATCGTCCTTGTCTTGCTCCGATTTGCCTCTCGCTTCTGGTATGAGCGAGTCGGGTGTTGCGAGCGGTGAGGGTGGCTGGGTTGTGGGTCGAACGCCATCTAGCGTTGCACCGAGAATTGTTGCCGCAAGATTCGTCACCACGCGCGGTCCATCTGCGCTTTCATAAATTGGGCTAATGCCGATAACAACTAGATAACTTTGGCGCTGACGTGCTTTCCGTAAAACAAAGACCGGCTCTGTTGGAAGCGTAAGCTCAACTGGTCGAACATTGGGCAGCTCCTCACCATCAGGAGATAACATCACCTCAACCTCGGCCAGCGGAATTTCATTTTGCCAACGACTCTCTTCTTGTGTGATGATCTCAATTGAGATTGACTCAGCATCCGAGCTATCTGGCACCTGAACCACAATCGTGTCAAATGGAAGATAGTAGCCAGAGTAATTATCCCGAGTCCATTCAGAAAAAGGGTACTCATCGGCCTGATCTTGAGAGGATTCGGGCATGCGCCAACTGATCTGAATCGATCCATCTTCCGTGGTTACAGCGAGAGGGCTTTGTTTTAACAAGCGCGTACTCTCGGATTGCGCGCTGGCAGAGCGATACCCGATCAAAACCAGATTTGTCTGTGATGAAATTGCTAACGTGGAGAGAAACAGGGAAAATATGAAGAAGAAAAGAGTTAGCCGCGCTAACCAAAAATTTAACTGTTTAAGATGCATGACGGTGTTTATACCTAACATTGCCATAAAATAACCTTGGTTCGGCGTACGCTCTTCTGTACTTAGATTGCAAAATCTCTGCGTATATCTCTGAGCACATCTCTGAGCATATCTCTGAGCATATCTCTGAGCACATCTACGTCTCAGTTTCTAAACCCCGAACGAAGGTAAAAGTAGCATTTTATTTTCTATTATAACAAATGCTACTGTGACAAGTGTTACAAAAACATAATGCGACAATAAGTGCTACAGTATGCTGCCGCTAAATGTATAAGCCAAGTGTACAAGTTAAGTATATAAGTATAGTAGAATTTACCTCATCTCTCTGCCCAAGCCGTTGACTGTCACTTGTTAGACAAAGCGGGCTGCGCTTAGCTCTTTCTGCTAGTCTCTTGTAGCCCGGTTTACGTGAAGTGACCGAGATCTTTAGCCATGACAAAATTGAGCGATAACACAAGCAGTTAAATTATTGGGTATGATGCGATAGCGATGATGTGATAGATATTACGTTTCCTGCTGTTGAATAATCAGACCGTCGTCAACTGGAAAAGTCACATAAAAAGTTGTGCCTTCACCAACCGTGCTGTCCACCCAAATTTTGCCACCATGTAGCTCGACTAATGAATGAACAATATACAACCCCAACCCCGTTCCCGATGGACGTGCATCATTCGCATTCGTCGCTCGGTAGAATCTATCAAACAGTCTGCCTTGCTCTTCCTTTGGTATGCCAATTCCGCTATCCGCTACCGAAAATTGAATAAAGCCGACGTATTTGGATGGTTCAACTTTTACCGTAATGGTGCCTTTGGCGTGGGTATATTGATTTGCGTTCCCAACTAAGTTTGTAATGATCTGAGTTGCGCGAGTCTCATCGCATAGAATATTTGTCACGCCAGGTTCTATGTCTAAAATTAATTGCTGCTCTTTTTCGGCAATAAGAGGCTGAAGCGCCTCGCCCACGCTTTCTACTAGCTCTAGCGCATTGAGCGGCTTCATAATTAAATCTAGGTTGCCCGTTTCCAACCGCGTTACATCTAACAGATCATCGACTATAGTTTGAAGATGGCGAGCATTCCGCTGCACGACCAGAAGAAATTGAGCCTGAGTTTCTGTAATCGGATCGTAACCCGGCTCTAAAAGTATTTCAACATAGCCCGAAATAGCAGCAAGTGGCGTGCGGAACTCGTGCGCTGCAACCGAAACAAAGCGCGATTTAATTTCATCCATCTGTTTCAGTTCGGTATTCGCCGCAAGCAACTCTAGGTTTTTAGATGCCATCTTATCGCGCAGCAACATCAAGTCATTTCTTTGCTGCGTTAATTGCTGCCGCATATCACCTAACTCTGTAACATCTTCAATTGTATGCAGAATCCCGATGATATTTTCTGACTCATCGCGATAGGGCAGGCTGTGAAGTGTTAGATAGGTAGTATGGTCTGACTCGATATCGCGATTAACAAACGTAAGCTGATGTTTAGGCAGCGTACCATCAATAATGCCCTGAAGTTCGGCTTCACTGCCGATCAACTCTGGCGATATTTCCCATAACGATAACTTCCCGTTTTTATCCACATGTGAACGTATGAGTCGCTCATCACCACCGCTGCTTTGAAGAAAAAAGTTACGGTCGACAATAGCATACGCCATAAAGCGATCATCTAAAATAGTATTGATTACGGGCAAGCTTACAGATGAAAGACTAGTTACTTTTTGCACTCTCCAAACACCTCCACTATTAGCACGGCTCTGTTCTATTAAAGCAAGCTATACATGCTACATACAGAACAGACCTCGTGTCTGTCGCCAAAGAGGACAAAGCGCATTAGACAACCAATAGTTTTGCTAAGTGCCGAAACAAAGCTTCTACTTCGTCACCGTGCTTTGCACTTGTTAAATAGAACGCGGCACCAAGTTGGTTGGCAACTTCGCTAACTTGCTCAACCGTAATCATATGTTGGTTCATCAGATCTGACTTGTTTGCTGCAATGATAAGTTGAGCCTTGGGGCTGATAGAATGTAGATCTTTCACATAGGATTCAAGCTGAAGAAGCGTATCTTTGCGAGTGAGATCACACACTAAAATTGCGCCGGCAGAACCACGTAGATAGCTGGCTCTCACATTTGTAAACTCCTCGCTGCCGGCCAAATCCCACAACATAAGGGTTACATCCGCAATATCATCTTTGTACGGAATTACAATTGTTTTGCGGCTAACCTTCACACCAATTGTACTTATATACTTATCATCAAATCTGTCGTAGACAAATCTGCGTACAAGACTCGTTTTCCCTACAGAGAACTCTCCGAGAAGACATATTTTCTTACTAAAGACGGCCAATCTCATACTCCTTCATACAGCAATAGATCGCGCAGTAGATGATGCACATACTGAGATCTGCTGTAGATATGTGTGTCGGTGGTATGTGTGTCGGTGGTATGTGTGTAGGTGTGCAAACAATATATTATGATGCGTCCATAATTGATTTTAACAGGGTTCGGACATTATCAAACACCGATATATTCCCATCGAAATCGCGTAAATTTGGCGCATACGTTCCTTCTATCTTATACACAATGTCTTGCACCTCGCGGCTAAAGCCACGTGGCGCAATCCCCTGAATGACTACCGCAAGATAAACATGTCGACCAGGTTTAATATGAATCTGTTTTTGCCCATATTGAAACTCATCAAGCGACCCTATCGTTCCCTGACCAAAAGCATCCTCAACAAAATCCTGAAAAGCCGTCAACATACCAGAAACTACTTCGGAATCTTCGCTTCCAGTTACAAAAATATCGACTTTTGTCTCTGTATCAACTTTGCGTGCGAGATATTGCAACAAAATACCCGTGTTGATGTGAACCAAAAAAAGTTCATCGACACGGAATGGTAGTGCCTGTCGAATAGCCATATCGGCATCAGAAATGCCGGTGGCCCTTGCCTTGATACGCTGTGTAAACCTAGAAAACTTAAACGTGCCGCGCATCTTCTCATCAATATTGCGCGCAAGCTCGCGCATTGCCTCGGATACAGAACGGGTTATCAGGCTACCCATAATCGGATGAATCGCATCGATCATCTCTTCTCTGGATTCATTGATGCTTGTCTTGACAAACCCTGGGATCTCTGGCTGAACTGTTTCTAGAATTGCCTTCTTGTCAATAATCTCGCTACGGATCTGGCTCACTTCTGCAAGAAAACTCGACTCAGCCTCTGCTGAATTTGCTTTAAGCTTTTCTATTTCTTGCAATAAAAACAGTTCTCGACCATTCGCAACAGAGCGAAGTTGTTTTAACTCCATTTCTGCCTCGGCAAGCTTCACTTCCAAAGATTCAAGACGCGTTTGATGGCCGCTCAGCAGTATCCTGCGTAGCTCCTGTAAATCGTTTAGTCCCACGTTATTCGAATCTATCCCGCTGTTCATTGTATATCTACACCAAACTTTGGCCTCACCCCTGCCACAGTTCGATAAGGTATTTTGACTCGTCCTATACCTTTTGTGCTGTTGAATGCTTTGGCTTTTGGGCGTTTACCATCTCAATTTCACGGTTGTTGTAAACGTGTTTATAATTTTAGTAACCCAAACCGATGCTTTGAAGATTTTTGCTTTTCAAATTTTCTTACCCCTCCAAAACCCATGGATTGTAAAAGATTTGGGGTGCGGCTACACGCATACATCTTAATTTTTGGAATAGACCTATTGAAATAGCTCACTAAAATTCTAATATATTATACACTATATTTTGGGACAATGTATTATTTTGAAAATAGGTATATATCTCAGGTGTATATCTATGGAGAAGGTCAATAAAAATTGTGCAACCATAAAATCTATTTTGCACCTGATCGATGTATGTCTAAAGCCTGTTGAACAATTTTCTTGCCCATTCGCTTTGACACAAAATGCTGTCTTTCAATCTAATTCTTGGGGTGTCGAGGTGGATACAGTACTTTAACCGTTTCACTCTCGACATTCCTTAGTCTTTTACCATGCCCTTGGACGTTTGAGGTTTCGTCTTGGCTGACGACTTTTGTGCCGCATCTTGTGATCCGCTTACGTTAATTGTCTGACTAAATTGAGCAAATAGATCGCTCAACAGACTGCGATCCACTTTAATATCGGACAGGTCCTGCGTCGCTTTTTGAAGATCTTGCTTAAAGCGGTTGCTTAGCACCGCAATTGCTTCATTTAACGTTTTAGTCTGATGCTGATTCTGCGATACTGTCTCTTCTAGCTGTTCCGAAAATTTGGCATCCAGCTTCTGTATCTGAGCATCAAACCTTTGCTTTTGCTCGACCAACTGCGAATCAATATCCTTTTCATGCGCCGAGATTTGCTCATTTATTTTTTTAAGTCGTTTTTCAATTGCATCAAATTGAGATGAAATTTTGCCAAATTTCGAACTATAATCCTGTATCTGAGCGCCAAAGATGATCTCTCGAATAAGATCGACACTATTGTCATCATGAATAGATGAATCATCACTAGATAAATTTCGGTGCTCTCTGTGCTCTACAAACTCAGCTTTACTAATTGCCATTTTTCCTCCTGCTATACCAGAATTTTCCGCATAACAATTCTCATTCTCTACACCAACCAAATGATACGACAACTAAATGCTGCAACAGCCAAATACAAATTAAATCAACCGCAAAACCATCTATTACCCCTAAATCTAATCCGATATGATTTAGAATATTTTCGAGAACTTTTGCCCCGCATATCGTGGGTTTAAATTTTAAAAATTACAATACATAGATCGATTTATAAAACATGGGGAATAGACATCGTTGCAAAAAGATCAAAATAGCCGCAAAGATAGAGAACTTACAAAATTTTACGCTATGGTTTTTTGTGGTTTTGTGGCTAATTTTAGGCTTTTGCAGTAGACTCATGCTTAGATATCTGGTGTGCATAAGACGTAACATATAGCTTGTTGTAAGAAAATTTACGCCATTCTTGCTCATTTACAGCAGAGCTTGATTAGCGTAATATTACGTTTTCGTCATTCAACTTACTATTTGATTAAGATGTCGTAAGGCTATTATGCGTTAGAAACTTGAATTTATCAACTGCTTCCAGTACAGATCCTAGCTATTTTCTATAAAATCACAAAGCATCATAATGATACCTTGATAGATAGAACAGAAAAGACATTTAATTCATTGTTATATTTTGAGTATACTGTAAGTAAATATTTTAGTGTATAGTACGCTTGTCATATTTCAGAGTGATTTATTTCCCCCAAAATCAAATTCGCCCTAGACCATAACAAAATTAGAACAATCCCATCCCAATCCTATCCATAAAAAGCAGATAACATCCAATGACAACACCCATGCGGAAGCAGTATCTGTCGCTTAAAAAAGAACACCCCGACTGCGTACTATTCTTTCGTCTCGGCGATTTTTACGAAACGTTCGATGAGGATGCCAAAACCGTGGCCCACGTCTGCGACATCGTGCTAACCAGTCGACCCGTTGGCGGCGATCAGCGCGTGCCACTGGCGGGCGTGCCCCATCATAGCGTTGATGGCTACATCGCGCGTCTAATCGAAGCTGGCTACAAAGTCGCCCTCGCCGAACAGATCAGCGAACCGGGCAACGGGTTAGTCGAGCGCGCGGTGCGGCGCGTCGTCACCAAAGGCACAGTTGTCGAACCCAACCTCCTCAACGACAAACGCAACAACTATCTTATGGCCGTTACCCTCAGCAGCAGCGCAAAAGCCGCCGGCATTGCCTATTGCGACATCACCACCGGCGAATTTGCCACTACCCAAATCGACGGCAAAAACGCGCAAGAAGTCGAACGTCGTCTAGGCGAAGAAATCAGCCGCCTACAGCCCAGCGAACTGATCTGCGCCGACTGGGAGCTAGAAGAGTCTGATCTAATTGGGCTAGTGCAAAGTATCGGCTCCATCCTCTCTACCGTCGAGCCGTGGCAGGTCGCGCTCGACACCGCCACCGACTCGCTCAAACGTCACTTTCAAGTAACCAGCCTTGACGGTTTTGGCCTGCAAAATCGAGCAGAAGCCATCCGCGCCGCCGCCGCAACCGTCGCCTATTTGCGCGAAATGCAGCCCGCCGCGTTGACTCAATTAACGCGGCTGCACAGCTACGCAACCGGCGAATTCATGACGCTCGACGAATCCACGCGCCGCAACCTCGAACTGACCAGCACAATCCGCGGCAACGACACAAAAGGCAGCCTGCTCGACGTACTCGACGCCACGCTCACCCCAATGGGAGGGCGTCTGCTGCGCCGTCGGCTCAATCAGCCGCTGCTCGACGTTGACTCGATCAACAAACGACTCGACGCCGTACAGAACTTTTACGACAGCACCACCCTTCGCCTCGAACTGCGCGAACAGCTACGCGGCTTTGGCGATCTCGAACGCTGGACAAACCGCATCGCACAAGGCATCGCCATTCCACGAGATCTTGTCGGGATCCGCGAGGTGTTGCGCAAAACGCCAGAAATTGCCACGCTTGGCGCGCAGGCCAGCCAAAGCTCGGCCACGCTCTTTAACCTGCCCGACTGCACCAGCGCGCTCGATCTGCTAGAACAGGCCATCGCCGAAGAACCACCCGCAACCCTAAACACCCCAGGCGTTATCCGCAACGGCTACAACCAAGAACTCGATCAGCTCGTAGACAAAAGCCGCCACGCCAAAGATTGGATCGCCAACCTGCAAACCACCGAACGCGAACGGCTCGACATCAAAAGCCTTAAAGTCGGCTACAACAAAGTTTTTGGCTACTATATAGAAGTAACCCACTCGCACACCGAAAAAGTGCCAGACGACTACATCCGCAAGCAGACTTTGACAAACGCCGAACGCTACATCACACCCGATCTCAAAGAGTATGAATCATTAGTCCTGAACGCCGACGAGCGTCGTCTTGAAATTGAGCAGCAACTCTTCAAAACCGTTTGCGCGCAAATCATCACCCAACTTGGCACATTGCTTCACCTCGCCGCCCGCATCGCCGAGCTAGATATCTACGCCGCCTTGGCCGAAGTTGCGCTCAACAACCGCTACACGCGCCCCCTCATGGACGACGGACTCGCCACCGAAATTAGCGCCGGACGCCACCCCGTTGTCGAACTCACCCTCGTCAACGAGCCTTTTGTCCCCAACGACACGCACCTTACCCCCGACGCCAGCATCCACGTACTCACCGGACCCAACATGGCCGGTAAAAGTACCTTCCTGCGTCAAACCGCGCTCATCACGCTCATGGCCCAAATCGGCAGCTTTGTCCCCGCCGACAGTGCCCACATCGGCGTTGTGGATCGCATCTTTACGCGCATCGGTGCCAGCGACGAAATTCACCGCGGCCAATCTACCTTTATGGTCGAAATGGTCGAAACCGCCAACATCCTCAACCATGCCACCAGCCGCAGCCTGCTTGTCCTAGACGAAATTGGCCGCGGCACCAGCACCTACGACGGCCTAGCCATCGCGTGGGCCGTTATCGAATATATCCACAACCATCCCGAACTGCGGGCGCGCACGCTCTTCGCCACCCACTACCACGAAGTCACCGACCTCGCCGAACGCCTGCCCCACGTCGTCAACTACAACGTCGCCGTAGACGATGGCGGATCAGACTTCGTTGGTACAAACAGTTCTGGAGAAAAGAATGGCGATCTCGCGGCGGGCAAAGACGTGGTATTCCTTCACCGCATTCTGCCCGGCCGGGCCAACCGATCGTATGGTGTCCACGTCGCGCGCATGGCCGGTCTGCCAACCGCCGTCGTGCATCGTGCCGAAGAGATCCTAACCGACCTCGAAAGTAGCGGCGCGGCTGGCCCCAAAGGCTTGCTCGAAATTCCCGAAATTAAAGGCAACAAAAAAGCCGCCGCCCGCCAAGTCACCCTCTTCGCCGACATCCATCCTGCCGTCGAAGCCCTGCGCAACCTCGACGTCAACGGCCTAACCCCACTTGACGCACTCAATCGGCTGTTTGAATTGCAGAAGCTATCGACTAGCGATTGAGACCTAATTTGATAGTCCGTAACAGGTCTTGATATAGCGTTCGTTATACCTAAGCTTGCTCGAATACTCATCCATCCACCCTGAAAAACAATGTCACTCAAGAAACGGCTGTACATCCACATCATCGCATTGGTCCTAATAGTTGCTGCATTTACTGCATTTCATGGCTTGCGATTTTCGACAAATCTTACTCAGATGCATTGGGAAGATGAACTGTTCTTTAGCCATTCGGCAAAAAATGTCCATTCAATTGTAGATTGTTTTCGAACAGCGTCAGTATGGTCTGGGCTATATAGACCATTAACAACAAACTGCTATTACTATTTTGGCCGTGAGATATTTGATAATCAAATCGAAATCTATCATACAATTAATGCCGTAATGGTTTGTATAAATGCGTGGCTTCTCTATCTGTTTTTTCAAAAATTGTTATGGCAGGGGGGGCTGTTGCAGCGTATATCAAGCGAGCGAACTTACGTTTTTGCTCTCTTGGCTATCATACCGGGGGTGCTCTTTGTAACGCGCAATGCCCATGTCGAAGTTGTGCTGAATGCGGTCGAATTTCAGGCGCTGCTCTATGTCTTTGCGGGTCTGTTAACGCTTATCCTCGTAACAGGGTTTCCATCCGCTACGCAGCCTGATAAGAAGTATATTGCAAAATTATTTGGTGGGTCGCTCTTTCTGCTTGTCGCACTCCTAAGTAAAGAAGCAGCAATCTCCATCGCTGTGATTTGGATTGCGATTCTTCTTTTGATGCAAAAAAGTACCCGTAGGGCGATTTTTCTCGTCCCGCTTGTGATCAGCAGTATTTGGGCGGGTCTCTTTGTCTGGATATTTCGTGGATTTGGTCGATACCAACCAACCGGTTTTTCTTATTTACCAACATTCGATAACATCTTAACAAACTACGGTGCCTACTTTTTTTCGTTCTTTAACTTGGTGTCAACTGATGATGATAGTACGATGTCAGAAAGAGCGATTGAACTCTCCTTATCTCTATGGGGAAGGGGGGCGATATTATTCTTGCTGCTCTTATCGATAATCGTATTGATCTATTTGGTAATTCAATTGGTTTTGCAATTGACGAATCACCGAAGAGCGGTATCAACATTACCGTTACGCCAATCGAACCAAGTGGATGGATCTGTGCGTGCTTTGCTTGCCAAATACGCCCTTTATGTAGGCTTCAGCATTGCCTTCTTTTTTCTTGCTACCGCCCCGTTTGTACTCTTCGAAGATAGACTCTTCGCGAGATACGGCTACTTGGGACACGCAGGAATTGCAATGGCCATCGGCTTTATGCTTATTGGCATTGTGACGTTGTTGCAGCGAACTTGGAGCCAGACAAATTAATGAAAATCCTGCGTCTGTTTGCTGTTCTCTTAAGTGCGTAAGACCACTTCAAAAATCAAAATATATGTTCTAGCCGCAAGCGAATCCAGAAAAATAATTGTAACAGTTCACGTTGGTCACCTATCAACGTGATTTACTAGGAATCTATATGAAATTAACCAAACCAGAAAAAGCAGGCTTCTCGTCAGATAGACTCACACGCATCAACACACGAATGCAGCACTATATCGACGCTGGCAAAATATCGTGTGCCTCCACGCTGATCGCGCGCCGCGACGACGTGGTCCATTTCCAGTGTCAGGGAAACAGAAATATCGAGGCCAGCCAACCAGTCACGCCAGAGACGATCTTTCGTATCTATTCCATGACAAAACCCATCGTCAGCGTCGCGCTGTTGATGCTCTACGAAGAAGGCAGTTTCCAGCTAAGCGACCCTGTTTCTAGCCTGCTGCCTGCCTTTAAAGAGACAAAAGTTTGCGTGCGCCCAAGCTGGTACGAAATGGAGCTTACCGACCAAGCCCCCGAAATGACGATCCAAGACTTAATGCGCCACACTGCCGGGCTAAGCTACGGCTTTTATCAAGATTCGCCCATTGATGAACTGTATCGCCAGGCAAGAGTTTTGGGCAACGATACGCTCGAAGATATGGTAGACCGCGTTGCCGAACTGCCGCTTTACTTTCAGCCGGGGACGGGCTGGCGCTATAGCGTTGCCACCGATGTAGTAGGACGGCTTGTCGAAATAGTATCGGGCCAGTCACTTAACGAATTTTTGCAGCAGCGCCTCTTCGACCCACTGGGCATGACCGACACCGGCTTTTGGGTCCCCGAAGGCAGCGTGGATCGCTTTGCCGCCATGTACGAAGCAACCGACGCCACGACCGGCGTTAGCATCGGGACCGCCGAAAGTGAGGCGGCATCCGAAACAGCCACCCCTCATCTGCGGCTTGTTGATCCAAACGATCAGAGCCACTTTATCAGCAACCGCACAATGTTCTCTGGCGGCGGCGGTCTCGTTTCGACCATGACCGACTACCTGCAATTTGCCAAAATGTTGCTCAACCGTGGCGAGCTAAATGGCGAACGACTGCTCGGCCGCAAGACCCACGAATTAATGACCATGAATCACGTGCCAAAAGAGCTGCTGCCCTATCAAGTTGGCCCCGATCCATCCTACGGTCATGGCTTTGGATTGGGCGTAACGGTTTTAATGGATGTGGCGCAATCTGCCGAGCTTGGATCGGTGGGAAATTATGGCTGGTCGGGCATGGCCACCACAGATTTTTGGGTCGATCCAGTCGAAGAGGTAATCGGCATCTTTATGACCCAACTGCTGCCCAGCAGCCACTATCCAGTCAAACGCGAATTTAAGACGCTGACCTATCAAGCGATGGTGGGATAATAAGAAAAATTATGACAACAAATATTGGCATCATTGGCTGCGGCAACATTAGCGGAATTTATCTGGCGGCAGATGAAAAATTTGAAGCAATCAATATCACCGGCTGTGCGGATCTGGATCCGGCGCGGGCCACAGCGAAGGCCGAAGAATATGGCGTCAAAGGCTATGCGAGCGTAGATGAGATGCTGGCCGATCCACAGATTGATCTGGTGATCAACCTGACGATTCCGGGCGTACATGCCGAGGTCGCGCAGAAAGTAATCGCCGCGGGCAAGCATGTATACAGCGAGAAGCCACTTGGCATCGACCGTGCCGAGGGTCTCGCCGTTCTCGCGGCTGCGGACAAAGCGGGGGTGCGCGTAGGCAACGCACCAGATACATTCTTGGGCGGCGGCCTCCAAACCTGTCGCAAGCTGATCGATGATGGATGGATCGGCGATCCGCTGGGTGCGACCGCCTTTATGATGACTCCGGGCCACGAACGCTGGCATCCTGACCCAGAATTCTTTTACAAAACGGGTGGGGGGCCAATGCTCGACATGGGGCCATACTACCTTACTGCGCTCGTTTCGCTACTAGGTCCAGTCCGTCGCATCAGTGGCGCCACGCGCAAGAGCTACAGCGAACGCACCATCACCAGCCAACCCAAGTATGGCGAAAAAATCACGGTAGACGTGCCAACCTACGTGGCCGGTCTACTCGACTTTGAATGTGGCGCAATCGGCACAATTATCACCAGCTTTGACACATGGGCGCACAACCTACCACACATCGAAATTTACGGCACCCAAGGCACGCTCAGCGTACCTGACCCAAACACCTTTGGCGGCCCAATTCGCGTCAAGCGTGCGGGCGATGACAACTGGTCCGAGATCCCGCCGATGTTCCCCTACGTCGAGAACTCGCGCGGTCTTGGCGTGGCCGACATGGCTACCGCTATCCAAAAAGATCGACCCCACCGCGCCAGTGGCAAACTCGCCATGCACGTGCTTGACGTAATGGTGGCGATCCAAGAATCGACCGAGACGGATAAGCATATTGTGCTTGGAAGTAGCTGCGCCCAACCCGCCCCTTTTCCACTAGGCATGTTGCCAGGCGTGCTGGATTGATCAAGCTGACAGGTTTGTGATACTGTGAAAAACGTAGGACTTGAGGACAAGCGGGCTGTAAGATTATCCGCTGCAAAGATCATGCGTCTGCTTGTCCTCGTATTCGCCCGTGCAAGAGAACCATTGCAATCAAATAACTACAATCAAAAAGGAACCAATATGTTAAAGCAAGCAAAAGCAATATCCGAGCAACTTGTCGCGTGGCGACGAGAAATTCACATGCACCCCGAACTTGGCTTCGAAGAGACGCGCACCGCCAAACTGGTAGCCGAGACGCTTGAAGGCATGGGCATCGAAGCGCAGACCGGCGTAGGCAAAACCGGCGTCGTTGGCTACCTTGGCGACAGCGATGGCCCCGTGATCGGCATCCGTGCGGACATGGACGCGCTGCCGATTCAGGAAGAAAACGAAGTGCCTTACGTCTCGCAGGAACCCGGGCTGATGCACGCCTGCGGACACGACGCACACACCTCCATGCTGATGGGTGTGGCAAAAATTCTGAGCGAAATGCCGGATCGACCAAAGGGACAGGTGCGCTTTCTCTTCCAGCCCAGCGAAGAACGCTCGGACGAAGAAAACGTCTCGGGCGCGCCGCGCATGATCGAAGATGGCGCAATGAAAGGTGTGGACGCGGTGATCGCACTGCACGTTGCCAGCGAGATTCCGTCGGGACAGGTGATGATCCAATCCGGTCATGCCACCGCGGCCTGCGACGAATTTAAGATCGTCATTCGCGGTACGGGTGGGCATGGTGCATTTCCGCACCAAACGACCGATCCAACCTTTATGCTCAGCCATCTGCTCAATGCACTCTACGGCATCCGCGCCCGGCGCATCGATCCAACCAAAGCAATGGTGCTCTCGATTGGCTCGATCCACGGTGGCACAGTTTCGAACGTAATTCCAAGCGAGATCGAGATCACCGGCACGATCCGTACCTTTGATAAAGAAGTCCGCGAGCAGTCAATAGAGGAATTAAAGCAGGCGATAACGGTAGTGGAAGCATTTGGCGGTACGGCAGACCTGACACATAATCCGGGCTACATGTCAACGTATAACGATCCGACCGTGTCGGAACTGATAGAGAAGACGGCAGCCGAAATACTGGGTGAGGATGCGTTGACTCCGCCGCGCGCCGGCATGGGTGGCGAGGACTTCAGCTACATGGCCGACGAAGCGCCGGGCGCGATGTTCATGTTGGGCGCAAAGCTCGACGAGATGGATCGACCACACCACACGCCGGTCTTTGATATCAACGAAGACTGTTTGCCAGTCGGCGCAGCGATGTTGGCCGAAACGACGGTGCGGCTGTTGCGTAAACACGCGCAGGCGTAAGTCTGCCAAGCAGCAACATAGCAGTACTTTTTTGGGGAATGGTTTATCTTACGGGATAAACTGTTCCCTTTTTTGCTAACATCCTGTTCTTATCACTAAAGTATCAGACCGGGATTTTAATCCTCGTTTGCCCAGATGCGCGATTGCTATATGGGCAACTTTCTGGCGGAACGGCGAGTCAATATTCTATGATATAATATGGTCACCATTTATTAGGCAATAACCCGTTGCGGAGAATTTGAGGATCATACTTATGACGCCAATTCGGTCGATTCGAAATCAATATACTGGCATTAATGCGCACTTACACAGCTACTGGCAAAATGAAGGTGGGTGGCATGAATTTCACTCAACTTACATTATTTATCTTGCCAATGCGCTCAAGGCTACTCTGTTGCCGATGGGATATACAGCCGCTATTGAACCATCATTACAAATTCGGCGTCTAGACGCATCAGAGAGACCAACTTACCCTGAATCGGACATCACTATCTACGATTCACAACCAGAGCGTCGATCTGTCGCTTCTGCCGTAAAACCACAGTTAGCACAGACAAATGAACTGATCCTTCCTTTAGCCGAAACGCTGTTTGCCGATCCTGTCTCTGATAAAGAATACAACGCCATCAAGATCTACTCGGTCACGCAGCGCGGACCGAATCGAGGCGAGCCAGTCGTTTGGATCGAGGTCCTTTCGCCGACAAATAAGCCGGAGGGAAGCGATAGCGAATCGTATCTGAATAAGTGGCTGAAAGTAATCGAAAGCGGAATCGTCTTTATCGAGATTGATTATCTGCACGAGTCGTCCCCCACGCTTCCGGGCATCCCCAACTATCGAACCCATCAGCATCGTCGAACAGATGCAGACTCTCAACCGTACCGCATCCTGATTGTTGATCCGCGCCCAGATGTGGCCGATGGCGTGATCCGCGTGAGTCAATTTAGCGTAGATGATCCGTTGCCAATGCTTACTGTGGCATTGCGTGGCGAGGATCTACTCAAGATGGATTTGAACGGATCCTATCATGCCGCAATTCAAGAAGCACTATATGGTTTTGAACTGATTGACTACAGCCGACTGCCGCAGAGATTTGAACGATATGCCGAGCGCGATCAAGCTGAAATTGTGGCACGTATGCTCGCTGTGATTAACTCGCAGAAGCAGGGCATAGATCTAGAAGATGGTCCATTTATTAAGCAATCAATTTCGTTGGAAGATGGACTAACGCGGTTGGAAAATCTTTAAACCCGCAACGCACCCGACTTTATCAACTGCTCAATTTCCTCCTCGCTTAACCCGACATCGGCCAAGATTGCGCGCCCATCCTGCCCCAGGCCGGGTGGGTGCGCGCGGATCGTGGCGGGCGTCTCCGAACATGTGACCGGATGACGCATGGCGCGATATGTCTCGCCCGTGGGTGGATGCGTATGTTCCT
>JAUKWC010035377.1:0-15986 GCA_032356245.1 Endocladia muricata
CAGCTCGTACTGCGAATTGTGCAGTACACTGCAGTTCCGCATCTCACCTTACGTACCTCAATGTCACGTGATGGCCTGTAGCCTGCCTCGCGTGTGTAGACTTACCTTAGACCCTTCATACTCTCAATGGCCTTCCAACAGATTTCGCGCCACTGCAATGAAGACTGCTATGAGCAATATGCGCCAACTTTGGCTCTAGGAAACTGAGCATTACGCTCGGAGATGTTTGGGTGCACTGGCTCACCCAGAACCTTGCCGAGGTTATTTGGCACGAGGCGATATGTTAAACTCTGCGCTCATTTCTTGAACAGTATTGTAAACGTTGTGCAACGCAAAGAAGGACTGACGTGTAATGCGCGTAAGGCGTGTCACATTATACGAGTGCTGCTGGACGGCGTCAGATTAGTGCGTTCCGAACATAAGCCTTTAACTGTTTCGCGGGGCTGAAACGTACTGGTTCGGTCCTTCGCGATGCGTTCGTGTAGCAGAGCCTGCTTTGTGCATCGCCCCGTCACTCGTTAACAATGCGCGGACGAATTCATACATCTGGCACCGCGTGGTTTGCGCCAATGTGTCGCCAACTGTAGCGCAACGCTAAGGCCTACAGTCGAGTCGGTATCCTCTCCTACGAAACAACTTCCTTCCTACGCTGTACGGCCACCTACCCTTAGAAGCACGTGGGAAGTACAGACGCCAAAATTTCAGTCCCCCCTTGCCGTAGCCGTGCTACAGTTAACCTGTGCAGAACGGGAGGCACACACTTCTTGTGCTGAAAAGGTCGTACACGTATCAGACGAAGCGTAGAAGCAAACTGAACCTCTACTCGACGCTAGAGAGAGGTTATAAATGTGTACGTCGTGACGTTGAAAAGTAAGTCATTTCTAAGATCGGTGTGGTTTCCCTAGTGACAGGGGTTCAGATCTACTCACGAGAGAATACATGGGCAGATGAATGTTATTGTTCAGATAAAATTTCGCACATCTACCTGCTCATGTGTCTTCACATGTGTAGATCTCAGCCCCTGTCACTAGTGACACTCCCGTACTCTGATTTTTCATCACTTCTCAAACGTCGTCTTCGTGCTGTAGCGGCCCCAAAATCGCCCACTTTTCTGGGCGACCTTTTTGGCGGCTAGGCTTAACTCTTTCTCAGTCCCTATATTGTGGCCTGCTCCCCCGGAAGTGGTTCTGAAACTGGCACGTAGTGTCTAAGCTTGCTTTAATTCGCGCTATTCAGACACTTCTTCGTGCAGCAGCCTAATCTTCCACACTACTTGTCGGAATAACGATCAACTCCTCGGGGTCGTCCTAGTTAGAACCATTATCTCCAGGACTGATCTTCTCTGCCCTATTACTTTCGCCCGCGTGCAAGTCTAGAAACCCAACCGTGTCCGCGTCGTCCCGACTGTCCGACTCCTCACCTCTTCCACTACTGCTACGACTAACACGGGCCATCTCTCTGGCCGGGAATTGCGGTGGCTCGCTTAGTGCTTAGAACACTTGGTCCGGCAAACCTTTCCCTTCCGGCATTAAATACACATTGTACCGTACCGTCAACTCATCCGCAATGCGGTCGTCATACCTAGGCCCGGCGTGCGTGATATGCCCGTGCCCGAAAGACACAGAGTTGGGCGGCACAATGATCTTCTTCATCTTGGACAACCCCGCAGCTGCCACGTGCTCCCTCTCCTCCCCGTATGCTAACACGTGTGAATAGTCACACACCCACAACGGGAAGCTTACTGCCCCGCTGAAGATTGCGGAAAAGCCCAGCGTCTCCGCTTTCAATGACTTGTTAAAGTCAATCTGCGGCGCTTGCCGTGGGCAGTCCTTCCCAGTAACCATAACCCGAACTTCCGTCTTAGGCATGAACAGCTTTCTCCCAGATAACTTCCTCTGACTGACGCAGACAGCAAGCTGACCCATCCTCGCGTCCAGCTGCGCACGCCTTCTCAAAGCCCCCGTCCATTCCCCCCTCGACTCGCACGCTTCCATCACCGGGCTCCGTTTACTGGAGTAGCGGGCGATTCACACCTCTCGGTTTGCTCCATCCTCCTCGTCTTCCCCCTCGTTAATAACCGTGTTGCATCAGGTCTCACTCGGTCTCTCTCCCAGTGCATTCTCCCTGTTGAATGTGCTAGCAATGAACGAAAACAACTTTTCAACGGGGAAAAGCTTCCACCTGGGCATCAGCATTGCGGGCTCGAGGCTTCCACGAGGAATGCCGCCGGAGTCAGCGAAATTCTCAAGGTATGTAAAGCCGAGGTGCTGAAGCTCTCCTTGTCGCCTCTCAAAGAAGGCACATCCTCTGCTGGAATCGTCACGTTCTGTCTGCTACGTTCTTCCAGAAGTGTGTCTGAGGCTGGTTGGCGTTCCAGATGTCCGGACCCACATCGATACCCTCAAGCTCGGTAAAGCACACGTAGCTCCCCATGACGAACTTAAGCCGATGCATGGCTACGAAGCCCTTGACGGAGAGGTACAAGGGCGCCCGGTGCTCAATGGGTACGTGGATGGGAAGCAGCCAGAGCGTCGGGTGCGGGTCTCTCCCGATCCACAGCCGCTACTACTTCTCTCCGTGATCTGGCTGGCCGACGTATGCCAGGTTTTCCCAAGTGTCCGGTGTTTCTTCAAACACCACGATCCTGTCCGCAGGGCTGACCGGCAGCTGGTTCGGAACCTGGTCGTTGAACATCTGCGGGGCACCTTCATGTTGGCCCGTGTTCTCCTTGGTCGCCTTGGCCTTCTCAGCGACTTCTCGCCTCGACTGCCCCATTGCCCTTTTCACTCCACCAGATTTCCCCGACTGCAAAATCTCCACAAGTCGACGCGTTGACCGAGGGGAGGGTGCCGCCGTTGTCCCCCCGGCAAGCACTCTTGTCGCGGGCATCACTCCTGGTGCCTTCCGCGCACGGACTGCGGGCTCGAGCGCAGTCGGGTGGGAAGGAGGAGCACGCAGGGCAAAGCGGCGTGTTGAAGGCATAGCAGCCGTGATCGTCACGCGAGCTGTGGCGGTGTGCTTGCTGAGCCCGGGAGAAAAGGGCTCAGTCCCCAGAAACTCGTCACATCTAAAGCCCTCCCCCTGCCATACTTCTCGAACAAATCTAGACAGACTTGGAAGAGCTGGCGCGTGCCCGTGTGCAAAGCTTCACATTCGAACTCTCCGTCGTGGTCCGCATTGTTGAGGAATCTCGACGCGGAAGTCATGAACACAGCTACGACCTGAGCGCTCTCTGACCAAAGATGCTGCTCATCAAGGTGAGTGACGCCGAGCTTCGTAGAGGTCGGGGTGTCGAATGTCAGGTCGGGCAGCACTTTCACGAGTCCCCAGTCTCGGAAAAAAATCTCAGGGACGCGCACGCAGCGTCGGTAGGTAAACAGGCCTGTTGCTGGCAGCAAAATGGCCTTCATCATTGCTTTCCCAGCTCCCTTCTGCGTTAATGCCAGTGGGTCCATGTTGTTTTCCACGGAGAGAGTCTGTATGAAGTGGATAACAGCCATGAGGTAGTGGACGAACGACTTGTCGACGCGGACTAGTCCGGCGAAGGTGTTCTGTCCCGACGCGCTGGACATGATTTCCGTATCCGTCATATCCCGGTCATCCTTTCATCGCATAAGACGCACGCGGAGGCGCTCGCGAGCCAATGCCATGCCGTCCTTTCCCTCTTTCGGGCTAAGGAAAGCTTGGCGGCGATGAAGGCCGTCCACCATCGCACATTTCACACCCTCGCACAACACCGTGCCGTCCTCGATGTTCCCGTCATCGATATCGGGTAGCGAGGGATTGTCGCACTGTCGCACTGTCGCACTATGACCAGCATGACGCCAAAGTCGTACTTGTAGCCACGCTCAACTAGGCTGGCCTGGAGGCCGTCGATGGTGGCGCACTGCTTTCGCGAAGAACGTGCTGCGGGTGTATGGCCTGCGTAATATATACGTAGACCTCGGTGGACTTGTAGTCGTCCTTCGAAAAAGTCCGACAAGACACTGGCTGCTCCTCGGCCTCCACGGCAACCACATCGGAGTCTGCATCGTCCACAGTCTCTTGTGCCGGAGAGCGGTCGGACAAAGGGCGCACCTGGGCTAAGATATCCCGGCGCTGGCATTTGCGTGGTGGCGATTGCGATGGAGAAGGCTGCACGCCCGCTTCGGCCCGGAACTCCTCCCCTCTCGCCACTGGGTGCGATTCCGGCTCCTATTGTACCCCCGCCTGCGGCACAGTGACCTACGTGTAAGAGTCGCGGGTGGAGGTCGTGATGGGAAGTTTCTCGGTCATTTCGGAAGTACGCCACTTGCCAGAAAGGATCAACAATGGGAATGGAGGAGGAGGGATTTTATAATGTGAAGGCGGAGAGGACGAGAAAGGATCCGTGTGCCAGAGAGCGTGCACCAGTGACGGTACAGACTAGAAAGACTGAGAGAAGAAAGTGGTAGCGCGGGATGGGTACGGACACGACGGCTGGGAAAGGTTGAATGGGGACGGTTGGTGGCGTCTTTCGTTGCGCATGAAAAGAAGTAATTCTGGGCATGCCGCAATAGCTGCATTCCACGTTTGCAAAGTATGTAATTTATAAGATCGGTGGGGTGTCACTAGTGAGTGGGGTTGAGATCTGCACATGTGAAAATACATGGGCAAGGGGATGTAGTTTTTCAAATGTAATGTCGCATATCTGTCTGCTCATATGTTTTCACATGTGTAGATTTCAGTCACTGTTACTAGTGACGCCCCGCTGCACTCTAAATAATCTACTTGTTTTTCCATCCAGGTTTCGTGAATGGGGCGCCACTGTTCGGTACTGCTGGTACGAAACAGAAGCGTGAGCGTGTGGGAGTATGTCGTGTTCCTGCCCGCTGCGCGCACTATCCACAATACAAATGGCACACAACTGCTCCCACAGTACCACACCTCACACCCTTGCGATACCAATATGTCGACGCGGTCCTCCCTGCTTTCCTTGCTTCGTCCTCTTCTCTCCTCCGTGTACTTCAATCCACGTGGTTTTCCTTGCTTCGCTTACGATGCTCTGCTCCTCCGTCGTTACATCCCCGTCATTCCTGGGCTTCTTTCTCTATTTCGTATCTCATCGCACTGTAACCATGGCGCCGACTGAACTCAGCCGGCTCGGGACAGCCGGCGTGTGCTTGCCTGCCTTCATTGGCGTTCTCTCACCATCCGAGGCGAACGCGAAGTTTGACCTGACGAAGTTCCACATCTCGGCCTTCCTGCAATTTGTCATCGCAGCAGACGACGAGGCCTCAATGGCGATCAAGGAAATTGCCGCAGTGAAGAGCAAGCAGCGTAACCCTGGCAGCGACTTCCGCACCTTTATCGAGGGCGATGACCCGCTCTCTCGCGAGCTGGGCAGCGAGGAGGTGAAGCAGATAGTGCGCGCAGCGTTGTCAATCGTACTGCTCACCCGAAAAGACACGCCGATTGGGGAGATCGCGGATGTGGCCCTGAGGGAGAAGAACTACGGTGTGTCCCATATTGTTGGCACCAAGCTCATTCCCTCTAAGGTCGGCAAGGTTTGGAAATAAATTCTGGCAGGAGCCTTTTCTGTTGGCCGCCCCAGAACCTTCGTTGTTCTGATGCTCTTCCCCGCGATCAACATATGCCACTCGAGGCGCGGCAGCAATCGTGTATTCGCCTTCAAGAAGATGAATCAAAGCGGAAATCGTCCCGCGTTTGCTGTGCAGCTGCCAACTCGGGCCTGGACGAAACTGGCGAAGGCCGTGGGAGTTTCGGAGTGTGATGCGTTAGTCAGACCGTAACCTCTGTTTCGTCCCCGCGGTCAGCATCTTCTGGCTTTGAAGTCAAGCGCCGATTGCTTCGCAACCATCATGCAGGAGACTACGCTGCAACGAAATGGGGTAGCAAGTGTGGATGAGAGTACGAGCAGTACGGTAGCCTGGGGTCGAACTCCGGAGAAGGATGCGATAATGTGGGCGGTTACCAGTCTGTTCCTGTCGAGCGCGCAAGCCATCGTTACAAACGGAAATTTGTACGGTGTCAAGCACCGCAACAACTGGCCGTATCTAGACCGCTTTGAGTCACGCGATGATCACTTGCTAAAGGTCCTTGCCGACTTGGGCGGGGATACCCAGGCGGCCTTTGGGCTTCAACCTGATGCGCCTGAAGGGGATGGTGCCTGTTGAGAGGGTATCGAGGTGGACTCGGAGCTGTTGGATGCCGATTCGGAACGCAGAAGCCCGCATCATCGTTGGCGGGTGACAATGTCGAGCACCACGCCCAATGTCGGACTATTCGCGCACCCTCCTCGCTCTTTGCATTCCCGGCTGAAAGAGGAGATGGAGTTGGAACTGGAGGGTAGCGACAACGAAGTGGGGGATGCGGCGGCATACAGTCGTTTTTGGCAAGGTAGTGAGGCTTTCCGGGCCACTCTCAACCCATAAGTGCCGGAGCCAAACAAACCCCTTCGTGAAGCACCACAACTAGCCAACCTTATTAGCCTGTCTCCACCGCCGCAGGAGGTGTTGGAAGAGTCGCTCCCCGAAGTTAATCGAGCGGTGGATCTTGTCGCGGAGTTGCTCCACTTGATGAAGTTGGACTGCCATTTCCACAGCTGCGCTTTCCACGACCTCCTCAATCATCACGCTAACGACTCGGGCCATTGCTTGGAGGGTGCGGCTTAGCTGCTGTTAACGGACCCTCCGTTCAACACCAGAAGTGAGCGGGGTGCGGACAACTCTGTCCATGATGTCTTCACCCACAACGAAATGGACGCCTCCATCCCAATATTCGACGCATTGCGTGCTAAAACCAGCCATGGAATCATTTTCTGTAGTGGTGTACAGTTCTGCACGTGTGTTTCGCGCCTCAAGCGTTACAGCCAAGAGGTGTACGACGAGGCGAGCGACAGAGCTCGGGCGTCGAGGGGGAGGCAGCGAAAGGAGTTCATGTTTTACGTGGAGGACCAGCCGGTGGTCCACGTTTGAGCGCAAGCTCATTACACGCAAAACCTGGATATAAAAGGGTGTCGCCACGCCGCAGTCACGCATTGGGCTGTTCGCTTCTGGCGGAGGAATGTGCCGCTTGAAGTGCAGCTCGCCCAGGTATGCTATCAAAGCAACGGGTATATGCAGTCGTCGCACGCAGCCTCGACGAGCTGTATGGATGGAATCTAGCGGTTGGAGCGCGGAGAGGTGGTGAGAAGAGTTGAAAAAGGGAGTCGCATGAAGTTGCTCCGACCTGAGCAGAAGAGGATCAAGCACATGGGCGAGCTGGTGTTGCAGTATTTGACACCTGGGGTCGTTATGACGGACTTGTTCAGTGGTACTTGCACAACTGCAAAAGCCTGCCTAAGGCTTCCGAGATATCGCCATTTCGTGGGATGCGACAAGGATGACGACTGCATCAAACAAGCTCTACCGAGCTTGGTTAAGGCGTTTTGCGAAATCATTATGAGTACCTCGTGCGACAGTGGTGGCTCTCCGCGGGCTGTGGAGCTGGCTACAAAGCACTTGGCCGACGTGAAACGGAACGTGTCTCCTAGGAGGGGGAATGGCCCTGCGGATGCTCCTGCTGGGTGTCCCCGGTATCAATGTCTACCGGACTACATGGCCCGGTTTATTGCAAACTACGCCAGGGATCCCATGTTTTCCCTACGCTATTCACGGGCGTCAGTGGACAAATGGCCGGCGAAGTACCACGCCCTGCTGGACGCGCAAGACCCACAAACATTACGGGGGGCGAAAGCGACGGCGAGGTTTGTAGTGGTGCCTCTATCAACGATGAAGTACGAAGCGGTGGGCCTCGGGGTATTTCCGAAGCGTGTCTTCGCGAAAGGAGAGACGATCCTCTCCTTCTATGGACACTCATGTACGCAGACTCTCGGTAGCGCACCCGGGAGAAGACGAAGATCCACGGGGGTGGCATTTTGGAGGTAGACAAAGAACGTTTCAACTGGGTAGCTCTTCTTGTGGAAAGGCGCGCGAAGTCCCGTGAAGGTCCGCGGCATAAGGTGTACATTGTACCGGCTTCATTCCGTGTTGCCAGGTTTGCGAATGACGCCCCGTACTTGCCTGGGGGTGAGAAAGAGCAAAATTGAGGTAGATGTAGGGCTCGAGACACAAACGTCGAGATTTACGATGATCGAGGGGAATTATCGCCGAGAGCACTACATTCGCTGAACACCGCCACGATCCGTGCGACACGTGAGCTGCGCAACGGCGACGAGCTGTTCACAAACTACGGGGATAGGTTTAGGTTCTGAGTACGTGATAGGGTCTTCCAAAATAGCGTGCAGATAAACAAACTCAAAAACTACTCGCCATTTTGAGAGCCAGTTTCGGGCAAGCAGGCCACATTATAGTAGCTGAGACAGACTTCGACTCAGCCGCAAGAAAGGTCGCCCGGAAATGTGGGCAATTTTGGGGCTGCTATACCAGGAGAATGAGCTTTGAAAGGTAATGAATATCTATGCTAGGGAGGGGTCACCAGTGACAGGGGATCAGATCGACACATGTGAAAACACATGAGCAGATGTACGTGCCAAAGTTGATCTGAAAAAGAACATCCATCTACCCATGTAGTTTCACATGTGCAGATCTCAGCCCCTGCCACTAGTGACAGCACCAAAGTCAGAATTATCGTTACTCTCTGGAATGCCCATCTGCAAGCCCTCATCCCCTACTTCCAGTCCTGCCGTTGACGCGTATGATACTTGAAATGTCGGCAGGCACTCTCCGTGTGGGCATGAATTTACAAGGGCCCCACTATCAGTGGTAGCTGCTAGCTGGAAATTCTACAGCTCAGTTCACAACAACTTCGACGTAGTTTTCGCACTTTTTCTTCGCACCGAGCCTCTGTCTGTCCTAGCCTGCCCGTGGCGCAGCTCTACATCGATGGCTCCGCTCGCCAGAAGGATAAGAAGGGCTGTTGCGATGCAACGATCTCGCCAGCGTACCCACGAGCAGCGGGAAGGTGAAGATGATCCCCCGTCTGCGCCTGTCGCTGTGACTGCACAGAACTACGAGGTTAATGCGACTCAGCGCCCTTACGTAGGCAGTTTCACGGGGGTTGTGCGGCCCGAGACAACGTCGGCGGCTTCTCTGTTTGGTCGAGAAGGTGAAAAAGGCAATGGTGCCGTTGTTCTGGCTACTCACGATGCCACCCTAGCACTGGCAGCTCTACCATGGCGTGCTCGCGACCAGATGCCCCCTTATCGTACATCTAATCAATCTGACCGCAGGTCGAGCACAGCCAGCTTCACCGTCGCGCCCGGAATCGCATCCACTCTGCGCGTCCGCACGCCCGGGACTGCCACCCCTGTGCGGTTTCACATACGCCATGGAGCATGGCAACCTCATCGTGCGACCCTGCGTCCTCCTCGTGCAACCGGGATGAGACCCTCTTCGTCTCCACCTCCGCCCATGCAGTCCTGGACAAGGGTTGAGACTTCCGCTGTAGCTCGCTCACAATCGATCTCGCGGGAGCAGATGGCCAGGCTACATAAGATGCTTGCTGAGCAGACGAATAATGTCAGAGCGCAGGAGCAAAAGATTTCTGGCATGAAAACAAGAGTGACAGACTACAACGAGAAGGTAAGGCAGCCCGACCAAGAGCTTCTTGAGGTGCGGGTGACGACTACGGCAACCCATTCAGAACTCCTGCGACTACAAGCCGAACTCAACGATGTTAGGCAGGACAACGAGAGCCCGCGCGTGGGTCCCGGGATCTCTGGTGCCACCCACCAGGCCACAACGCGTGCAGGAACTGGACGTGGTCAGATTCGCAAGCGTATGTCGCTAGTGGGTCAAAGTACATTGGTGTCGCCGAAGACCATCAACGAGCAGATTCTGCAATGGTACCACGGCGAAACTGCTGAGCTGGAGCCAACAAGTTCTGTTGCAGTCCGGCACTGGGCGGGTCGCAGTAAGCCGTGCGTGGCGCGGGGGCTTTCCGCGAACGGCCTGGAGGGTGTCGTGCCGATTCCACCGATCGCTCTTGCCGATCATAAGGAGTACTATAGCCGTTCCTACTATGATCAGGCGACGGCTCTGGCGGGCATGGCGCGTGCAGAGCTCGGCACCGGGAACTGGTAATCCTTGTTTTTGGTCACCGAATCCCGCCCCGAGTGCGACGACGATATTTCAATACACTATGGTGTATGTGCAACGACGAGGCAGAAAATCTCTGACGTGATGAGCGCACGTAACAGAAACGCTAGGGACAAGCTATTTCAATGCCGTGGGTATTTCTTCTTCATGTCGCGGAAGAGCACGTTTGTATCGGACAGGGAGTGGGCGGAGCGTTCATCTCAGGCTTTTGAAGTGCGAGTGAGGCTGATGAGTTCAGGAGGGGAGGAAGGGACTCCAGACTTGTGATGGTGGCGAATCAGCAAGGTCGAGGATCTAGCATACGGTGATTACTCTGTACCGAGGGAGGTTTTTGATCTGGCGTAGGGTGATATACTGCTCGGAAACTCTGTGAGGGGACATATCCTTTACGAGTCCCGAGGGTACCCTGCTCAACAGGATGGGACGTCCGCGTACGGATCTATCATGCAACTCGCACGGCTGGACGCCTGGCTGCCAACAGTGGTTTTCAGCCTGCAGCATGCTGAGGGCAGTGGTGGCCAGCGCCAACGGACTTACAGCCTGCCGTGTTCCAAGTACCTGCCATTGGCAACCGCGAAAATACTATGCGACGTTTGCAGCGTTTCATGCCGCATTGTCCCGCAAGAGATGTTTCGGTATGGTTCTACGGTTAAGGGATCGTTGTGTGAGTCGGTGAATGAGTGGTTGGAACGGTCTGGTGAAGAGGATACGGAGGGTTTGTTCGTAGGCGGCCCTGGAGGAGCTACAGACGTGGTGAAGGTGGGTTCACAGAATAAATGTTTTGGGGCGGTACGGAAGAGGTGGTTTTCGAACAAAATCTCCAGTATTCTCGGCGGTGTAGTCGATTGCTTCATTTCACGTGCAGACTCAACCGAGGGACCGTATGAACTTTGCAATGGCGGGTCTAGCCTATCACGGATCCCCAACACAACTTTGGATTCTCCCCCGAGCGCTGTCGCTGAAGCAGAGAACGAGTAGATAACGGCGCACAGAACAAAGAGAATGAAGGAAACCGTACTCATATGGTCGGAGCTCACTAAACGGATTGTTGGTTTTTCGTGTATTGAATCCCTGGTCAGAGGGAATGCCGTTTCCGTTGGAGGGGAGGGCTCAGGTAAGATTGACCAGGCAGTATGGTGTCTCTAGAACCTGTTTATGTAGAAGCGACGGAAGAGCCAGTGGAGCGGAGGAGTCAAAAGGGGGATGTGGAAATTCGACCGCACCACGTGAGCTCTCCCACTGATGGCAGAAGCTTTGCACAGGCCAAACTAGGGAGAAGCAGGAGCTCGACGCTCTCGTCGCTGCACCTTTGGGAGCAGGACGGGATTTTCTGTGCGATCTACATTCTCATCTGTAGACCACCACAAGCAAGAGCACTGCAGAGTGTCATCGACAGCGTCGAGTGGTGGAATACAATCCATGTACCGAGTGAAGGCATACTTGGTAGGTCGCAGTGGTTCACGGTCATGCACACAGAAGAGAGACAGAACGTGGACGACCCATACAGTGCCTGTGTGTTGTGAACAGAGCAGCTTGTTTTCGAGGTAGAAAGAAGAAAGAAGCGGAATGTTGAACAAGAAAGTAAAATGAAGGTGATGCAGGTCCGGATGGTTTCTAATCTCAGTCACCGCCCATCAAGGGCTTCTATAGTGCCCAGTTTCACGTCGCCATCACTGTTACAAGAGCCTTAGTGTGTGCTGTGCTACCCATGCGAACAGACTATCTCATCAGCACACAGATTGTACTGCTTTTCTGCTATTAAGTTCTCCCTACTACTATTACATCCTCGGACTACAGTACATATATAAACCCGAATGCAGCTGTGGTGCTGAAATCAATCCAATTCCGCATGTAATAATCACATTACTGGACCGTTTGAACTTCCATTTCACAGCCGTGTGATTCTTTCGTGTTTCGAACCACACGTCGGTCCAGGTTTGTGAATCTATTTTGAAGACAGTGACAGCTTTGTAATTCCGTACCTGTAACAGACATGCGTCCGGAGCATTGCGAGATATTCCGAGATGCCCCGTGAGGAAGGTTTCTATATACATACGCCAACGACGGCAGGCCTGTTATAAACCGTAGATAGACCTCTTGAGTCGATACACATTTTGTCCTTTTCGTTAGCATCTTTCAAGCCCTGACCCCGGTGCGTGTATACCTCTCCATCCGGCGTACCATCCAGGAAAGCAGTCACGACATCCGTCTGGTGAAGCAGTAGATTCTGAGATGTCGGTACTGCCAGTAGGACGCTAATGGACGTCATGCGTACTACCGGAGCATATGTCTCCGAGTTGTCGATTCCCTCAGCCTGCAAGAAATCACGAGCTACCCACCGTCCTTTGTGACGTGTTTGACCGAGACTTCTGCGTGAGGCTGGTCCTTAGTGTGATACATCCAGAGACATATCAGGATATTATGATTCACTCGCCTTGGCACTAATTGCCAGGTTTGAGGCTCAAGCAGGTGGTCAAACTCAATTTGCATGGATTGCTTCTATTCCAAAGCTTTCACGCAACTGGCGGCTTGCTTGTGAGTACAAGGATCTGTAGATCCCGATGCAGACAGCAGAGCCAAGAAGCCCGAGGACTACCATCATGATCCATGAGCTGACCAAATGCGAGTAGAGCGACGAACATCTGCTGATACGACCGGTGCGTCCTCACTGGTCACCGTATTGTTGGTATTGCTGGCATGTACGCCATGCTCGCGATTTGAATTGCCTGAGAAGACTGACCAGAACAGGTTATGTTACAGTGAAAGAGAGAAAAGAACAAAGAAGCGGAATCCTGAAGAAGAAAGTAAAATGAAAGTGATGCCAAGTCTGGCTGGTTATTACTTTGAGTCACAGCCCATCAAGCGCTTATATAGTGCCCAGGTGCACGTCGCCATCAGTACAACACCAGTCGCAGTGTGTGGCATGCTACTCATGCGCACACACTATCCAATCAGCACATAAAGTGTAATGCTGATCTGCTATTAAATTCTCGCTACTACCATCACACCCAATTCAGCATGTGATAATTACATTACTTGACGGTTTGAACTATCAACACAACGCTGTGTGATACGTCCATGTATCAAACCCCTCGTTCCTCGGGATGTGAAGCCCTCTCGGAGACAGTGACAGCACTGTAATTCCATACCTCCAACTCTCCCCCTTTGTCACTGGCTTCTAACGTCCGTGTCCAAACTTCCCAATCAGGGTTCCTAATTTGACACGTCCCACCGCGTTTGTCAGGACATCCGCGGCCATCTCCGTGGTACGAAAATATACCAACGCGATCATCTTCTCCGATATCGCTTGTCGCGTAAAATGATCACGGATATCGATGTGCTTGGTACGACAGTTAACACTGCCATTGTTTGCCAGGTCCAGAGCTCCCTGGTTGTCCGCACGGATAAGAAGTGGGACCCGACCAAGTGGGGTTCCGAGTGGAAGACTGGTCACTAGTCGCCGTAACCACATAGCATCTTTCGTCTCGTTGCATAAACCAACATACTCAGCCTCCGTTGAGGACGTGGCCTCAATTTCTTGTTTGCGTGACACCCAGCTAACCGCTGCACCGCCCATTCTGAACACATATCCACTAGTGGGTTTCGGAGTTCTCTTTTCAACTGCCCAATCTGCGTCCACATACCCGACTGGCTCGAGCTGGGCATCTTAGTGGAAACGCAGCCCAGTTCCCGTAGTTGGCACAACATAGCGTAGGACGTGCTTGGTTGCCTGCCAGTGCAGTTCAGTTGGGTTTCCAACGAACTGGGCCAACCTGCACACAGCAAACGCAAGGTCAGGGCGTGT
Source organism: Endocladia muricata (assembly GCA_032356245.1). Lineage (NCBI taxonomy): Eukaryota > Rhodophyta > Florideophyceae > Gigartinales > Endocladiaceae > Endocladia > Endocladia muricata. The sequence continues at coordinate 13,885 of JAUKWC010035377.1, forward strand.
ACCAACCATCAAGTACATCAAACTGCCAATGGCTTCCCGATAAGGTTCGTTAGGCCCGGGTGGACTCTTCTTATCCTGGCTGATATCGGTCTTATCCAAGTACAAAATAGTTTCCATAGGAATGGCCGCACCGTTCGCGCTGGTCATCCCAAAGCGTTCCAACACTGCAGTGGCATACTTGGCTTGACTCAGAGTGATACTTCCACTCGCCAAATCGATACCAATCTCGAATCCGAGACATGTGCGAGCCTCTTTGAGATCCTTCATTCTGAACCTCTGGCTCAGTGCAATCTTCACGTCGTCAAGTTTCTCTTGACGGTTGCACGCAATCAACAGGTCACCCACGTACAGTGCGATCATCAGAATCGTGCCATTTGTCCGTGAAGTATATACACACTCGTCGACAGGATTGCGAGACATTCCGAGATGCTTCGTGCGGAAAGTGTCTATAGACATGTGCCAACGACGACACGTTTGTTTCAAACCGTAAATAGACCTGTTAAGTCGGTACACGTGGTCCTGTCCATCGGGATCTTTGAAGCGCCGAGCCTGCTCCATGTATACCTCTTTATCCAGCGTACCAATGAGGAATGCAGTCACAACATCCATTTGGTGGGGCAGTAGGTTCAGAGATGTAGCTACAGCCAGTAGAAACCAAATGGACGTCATGCGTACTACTGGAGCATACATCTCCGAGTGGTCGGTTCCTTCAACCTGCGAGAATCCACGAGCTACTAACCGCGGTTTGTGGCGTAAGCTGACCGAGCCGTCCGCTTGAGGCTGGTCCTTAGTGTGATACAACCAGCGACATGTCACAACATTGTGATTGACTGGTCGTGGCACTAGTTGCCATGTTTTGTGCGTAAGTAAGGACTCAAACTCAACCTGCATGCCTTGCTTCCATTCCGCAGCTTTTTCGAAACTCGTGGCCTGCTTGTAAGTGCAAGGATCGGGAGACCCTGACGCATACAACAGAGCCAGGAAACCCGAGGACTTCCACCATGAGCCAGGAGCTGACCTGGTGCGTGTAGAGCGTTGAACATCTGATGATACAACCGGTGCATCATCACTGCGTAGGGCACTGTTCGTATTGCCGTAATGCTCGCCATGATCACCATCTGGGCTGCCTGGAAAAGCTCCGTCGTGGACAGGTTCAACCACCTGGGACTCGTTCGTGTGGTCACAAATTTCGACAGTTTGGTCGTGAGTCACATCACTGTGGTCATCGACATCGATGCTCTGCTCTGCTACATCAATGTCAGGAGGAGAATGGGGACGGTCATCCGCATCGATGGTTGAGCGAGATTCGTCAAACCGGACGTCTCGGCCCACAACGATCTTGTTGGAATGACGATCACATGCTACGTAGAAGGTCCTGGAGGCACTGTTTGGCGTTACGAATAAAATTGTCGGAGACGATAGCGACCTTTTCGAAGGTCCCCAAGTAACTGTACTTTCCGACAATTTATGCCGAGTGGAACTTTGCCCGTATTTCTATATAGTAAGCAACCAATACTGCAAATGTATTGGCTTAAAGTGTTATATAGGGCGCGCGATTGGATCGGGCGTGTACACGTGTCAACGTGTCGATGGTATGGGTACAGCTGTGCTACATACTGTGCTCACACCACAGTAAACATGTAAGCATGGACTAGATAGTGTACACCATGTGCGTGTAATGTCTTGGCGGGATGGCTTCGTCTACAGTGCAAGTACAGCACAGGAGACCTGTCGCCTATGCGCGTACATGGACACGCCAATGCGGCATATTGTGTTAGCGCCGGCAGACACAAAGCGCTTCCAGCCTTACTGTTCGAAACTGATAGTCATGTCGCGTGAGCCAAAGTGCATTCAGCTTTACTCCGTGGTATTGATTGCGTTATCTCGTGAGTCAAAGTGCATCCAGCCCTACTTCCTGATACTGATAGTCTGGTCTTGTGAGTGGGTATGTTTGCAGCCCTACTGCGTGACACTGATTGTTTTCGTCTTGTGAGTCGAGGTGCATCCAGCCTTACTCCGTCATAGTGATTGCTGTGTCATGTGCCTTCCACCTGCATCCAGCCTACTATGATGTGCGACGTCGGACAAGGTGCGTCCAGGCT
>JAUKWC010035388.1:0-56971 GCA_032356245.1 Endocladia muricata
GGTAGGGGTAGGGAGGATGGCAGAGGATGGATGGGTAGGCTGGAGAGAAGGAAAGTGGGAGGGGAAGAATGAGGCGGTGGTGACAAGTGCGTGTGCCGCGTGTTTTGTATACCCTTGATATAGGCGGGGTGAGTGCATGTATTGCCCATGGACAGGGGGCGTCTGGCAGCCGTGCTTCCCCTCTTCCACACCCGCTCGGAAAGGGGCAAGGGGCGTGCCCGAGTTGGGGCGATAGCATGGGGGTGAGCCGAGGTTATAAATACCACCTGCATTGCTTGCGAGAAGGCGAGGAGCAGTGGGTGCGGGCGGGGAAAAGGGGGTTGTAGCAAGACTGCGAGTGATCTACCCGTGTGCAAACCTATTATACTACGCAGTGTTCCTTGTGTGCCCGCGCTCCTACTCTTGATATTTCTGTGCATGTGCAAAATCGGTGCTTCCTTAGTGATTTATTCAGTCTTCTCTCTCTCTCTGTCTTGCTCTCTCTGTGTCTGTCTCGCTTGCTCTCTGTCTGCCTGTCTTGCTCTTCTCTTTCTCTCGCTCTCGGTCTCGCATTCTCTCTTCTCTCGTTTCACACACAAGGCTATTGTTTGTGTGTTGGCGTTTTGCAGGTGTGTTACCCTGCCTTTCCGTGGGTACCATGCCAACTGCCAGTAAAAGTGGATCGTCCTCCAGCAGTCGCGTTGAGGAAATTCTCAGCGACCACAAGCGCAACAAGGGCAAGCCGGCCCCGACCGTTCATCCCCGCAAGCTTTCGGACTCGGTCCGCAACCGCACCGGGTCTACAGGGGGGCATTCCTCCTTGCTGGGAGACTCGAGTCACAGTTTTCCGAAGGGCAAGATCATGGGAACTGGGAAGCCACCAAAGAAAAAGTGAGTCCCACGCTGTACATGTGGCGTGTTGCTGATAGTGACGTGTGCTTCTAGCACTAGGGTGGAGAGAGTGGGCGGGACACGGCTGCCCTATTACATTGTGTATAGTCTCGAAAGGGGGCACGGCAAGGGGTGAGTGTGGAGATGAGTGCATGCGAGTGTGTGTGGGGATATCTACGGCGGATCATGAGTTTTGCTTGTAATCAGCTGTAGGTTTGTACAAAGTAAAAAAAAACCTGGGGGGGTGTGGGGAGGGGGGGGGGGTTGTCTGACTGACAGACGATTTACTCAGCCATACTGTTGTGTCAATAGTATGCAAACTTTTTACCTCGAATCATCCGTCTACAAAGCCAACCGCGCTTAGTAGTATGGTGTCGCGACTCGCAAAATCCCATTGTCCCGGGGAAGACGTGCGATACGAAAAACAGCTATTTCATGATGTGGACTATGGCGCAACTTCGCGTGTGCGTAGAAGGTGTGTAGAAACTCTTCGGCCCCTCTTTCAACTCTCCCACGCCCTTTCCTTCCTCACAAGAAAACCTTTCAATAAGTGTTATCCGCCCGCGTATGCTTTCATTTTGTTCCGTCCCACACCCTCTTTCTTAAGGGCACACTCTCCAATGATTGAGACATCCGGTCTGATATGCCCCCCCTCCCCGCTACGGCTTCCCCTGGTTTGCCATCGTTGTGTAGATGTGACTCCACCGGCACCTCTGCTCTATTTCTTCCACTCAAGCCGCTCAATTGTATGTGCGATCAACATTCCCACCCTTTCATCCCCCCGCTTGCTCCACTCACCGTTCTTGAACTCCCTGGGCAATCTCGTCGCATCTCGTGCCCCCGCCACTCCTGATATTGTGTGCCGCGGTGCATGCGTGGAGCATGCGTGTCGGGGCAACAAAGGCAGACCACGCACGCACTGACACCCGCTCCATTTTGGCTCTCGAGACAGCATATCATGGCAATACACGCTGCTCACCACCATGGCGTGTCATGAAAGGTGCATGGAGACTTGTAGACAGGGGGTTGGCAAATGGGATCAGAGGTGGACACAATGGGGAACCAGCTGTGCTGCAGATTCCACAGATGAATGAGGACGCAAATTTAGATACGAATTGGTCATGCCGCTGCAAAAAAAATTCTCCCAGATACTTACTATACGATACGGAGAGTATTGAGTGCTTTCAGCGTTTTGGTCGGAAGGACGGCCCAGCTTGCCATCACCTGCCCGGATATATTCGAGTACTGTAGGTCTTCTCGTGAGGGGTGAGACAGACGGTCCCCACGAATTGCTGCAGCGCAGGAGAGCTCGCGACTTTTGCGGGCTCCAGATACACGAAAGCGGCAGGTCAGGGAACAAACGGATGGGTGCGGAATGTCGATGACAAACCCTTACAGCCCCACACTGGGTAGATTAAGCGGTAGAGTAGCAACGCAGTCTGGCAACGGAATTGGAGAACAACCCCTAGAGCCCTGAGCAGCGGCCCGCTCGCGCACAAGCAGAGGAGGGCTTTTCAAACGAAAAGATCCACAACCGTGCAAGTGAATATGACGCATGCTGAGGCAACATTAGTTAAAACCATAGCGGCAAAAGCGGCAAATGAAGAAACGGAGAAAACACGAAAGAAATGATCGGGGCACATGCACGCGCACAAAGGGGCACCCAGCATTCGTGGCCCGATCTTAATGCCTGTTGTACAAGGGATGCTACGGGAATGCAGCAGAAGCTTTGCATCAGGAGCACCGTGAGGTCCGCTCGTTTGAAGCTTTTCAAGATACTGTAGGTGTGCGTGACTCGCAAATACGGCAGTGACATGTTGTCTTCCGGACTGTTATTTGAAGGAAAGGATTGTTTTACAAACAATGAGAAATGCCCATTATGGAGATTGCAACTCGCAGAGAAAGTATTGGACAGACGGCGGAATGACAATGAGTTCAGATATTCCTCAGTGAAACCATTCAATAGAATACTCCTCGCAAAACCATTGAACAGCAGCTAAGCATGGGTGTATGGGAATGAATTTCCCAGGTAGAAACTTGAACGAGTAAATCTCCACCATATCTTTGAATGAAAATACACAATCTAGTGAGCTAATCGAATACGGGATCTAGTACGAGGCATGTCGGGCCCACTGTCTAGTTGTAAACAGTCGTCGAATGCCCCTTCCTGAGATACTGAAATAATATCGCAAAAGCTCAAGCTGCAGATTCCAATTACGTGTATGCCCCCTACACAAGGCTTGCTCCTGGGCGAAAAATCTACATGTACAGGTTCAGTTCTACTTGTCGATTCCATACACGACTCCGATTGGGTACACAGGCAGCATAAGACCCTCAGATTTCCCAGGACGTCCCCAATCACCACCTTGGAAAGAGGATCTACAACCCGGCAAGCATGACACAGTCAGTCATCGGATATTAAGAATTTTATTTCTGGTGCAGCTTGCAGGTACTCACAAGACTGGGGTATGGAACCGGTGTGCTTCTCTAACGTCAATACATATCTTGCTGTCAAGAACATCACGATTGTTACCACAGATAACTTGTGTTTCAAAAAATCTTCTACAGCCCCCCTCAACCAACCTCACGACATCCTCTATTTTTCCCTGTCACGTACACCCGTGAGACTCGTCCCGCGCTGTATTTGACCGCGGCATTAAGCCGTTCCTCCGCGTATGCTCAAGCATTACTTCTTCGCAATGCATTCAACGAAGTAGAATCGTTCCGGAAGAATTCGAGGTACAGTAAAATCGATGAATAAATGTTTTATCCAGAGTATTACTCGGTCAGATAATGTTGGAACTCTTCGACTGTCATATATATCTATGGTATATTGAGTATATAACACATACAGTTTATAAATACGATTTTATATGGGGGGGGGGGGGGGGGGTTTACCACTGACCATGTCTCGGCTGACATTCCAGGACGTGCATACCCTAATGCACATTTTCGATCACCGACTCCTACATACCTTTTCCCCTTCACTTCCACACGACTCTTTCCACGAATAAACCAGTAGTAGCGAAAAGTAACAAACCGCAAGGCAATGCACACCCTAGCTCATACATTGCAATGTGGAGAGTGCTTGTACCACACTGCCATTCCAGAACGTGTCGGGTGACAAGGTCTGGGTGCCTTTTCTGACTTTCGTGTTGATATTTGCGTAGAAAAAGCAGAGGAGGCCCTTCCTGAAGATATTTGAATAGGAAAAGAAAAGGATCCTGTAGATATGAAATGTTGACATGTTCTCTGCAGCTCTGAGCATATGCGTCTTTAGTTGCACCCAACAGCTCTATACCCTAAACAGCTCTGTACCCTAAACACCTACTCATCCTACGAGCTAAGTACATCATCGGACGTGCATATGTGTGCCGTCATATTTGCCTGTCAAACGGACTAATATGAGGATTGGAAACTGATGCAGCAATCGAACTGACTATTGTGTGCTTGAAGTAGTCCTTCATATCATACTCGTTGAAGAAGTTATTTTGTCATTTACAATGAAGAAAGTCCTGCAAACGTACCGTATTACGAACTAACTCCAAACATTTAGTATGCTGAATCAAAGAAATTCCTACCTGTTTGAGCATCTTCGCTACAGCACCGTAGGTTTATAGACTCACGATGCCACAGATGACTACACCAGACTGCTTTTCAGACCAGGGTGACAAATTCTTCTTCGACAAGGACGTATGACTCCTCAATCCACCTGAAAGCGAGCTTGATGGTGCTCTGTTTAGCATTGTCCTCACCTGCTTCCCGACTTACAGCATTGTGAACTTCTCAAGCTGCAGCTTTGGCACAAAAAAACGATCTTGAACTATGCTCTCTTTCGTCATCTGGAGAACCTAATGAAAGGGTACATTTAATGAGCTGAGTACCCTCACTGTTTATTTCTGGTCCTGCTGGATCTTGTTGGAAGTGGACAGGCAGTTGAACCCTTTGTAGTGGTCCATCTTTTTTCATCTTCTGCCATCCCTAGCTACGGCAGCGAAATTTTACTAGTCGTGACATGAACAGATATTCAGCCGTCAAGACTCTCCTTAGAAAAGAAACGATTCTCAAATATTATGTAAGTTTTTGGCCCGCAAACATACATACTGGTGAGACAGGATGGACGCAACGGCTCATGCCAAGAATTACGAGAAATTTTCGTCACACTATGTGGAACATACAAGACAAGGAATTCGTTTCATTTTATAACTAGGGGGATTTCCAGTGCAGTTTGTCACCAGACTCATCCCTGCGGATGGTAAAAATAGCTCTCGACCAACAGCAGTGTTGGATATATTTGTAGAGAGTTTTTATTTTTTACTAAACTGTTCTCATCCACTTCATCATAATGTCGACACCCTACTTAACAATAATATTTTCAACGCTGGGTAGTTTCGTGCCCATCACAATTCAAATTGCTCATGTGTTATGAGTAGAACGTTGTCCACTGTATACTTTTACCTAAATATGCGCCCACGACACCAGATAGTTCTAAAATACCAACCACGAAAGCAGTATTGCCATTCTGTACGAGGGCGTCTCACGTGAACCCACTGGCTACTATGGTGTGTAGTGGCCACAAGAGAGACTACAGGGTTTTCAAGCTATTTCAGTTCCCTTTTCGAAATTCGTATCACTTTCTCAACTTCTTGTCCGATGTCCGTTACACTTTGCTACACGAGTCGGAATCCCATACAAGCTGCGTTCGATCGTTCGAACTTTGCATATCCGAGCCGTGGCCAGTTCCGAGTGTGACTGAACGCTATTCTCTTGCTTCAGCGCGGATAAATGGAACTAGTACAATATTACCATGGGTATATCAGGTGCTAGTACTTTGGTTGAGGTCTAAGAGTGACGCAATGCGAAGGTGTGTGCCAGTTTCGAATGCCGTCTGTAGGTAACTAGTCAAACCACGAAAAAGTGTCTTTTCGAAACAAACTCTGTACTCCAGAAATGGACAGACTCAGTATCATTTTGTTCAGACAAAGCCCTTGTTGGACCACATTAGCAATACATTGCCTCTTAGAAAACAGACAGTAGTGCATTATTCTGGTTTTTGACGGAACACATCTGCAGAGAGTAGCTACGTTTGGCTCTCTACAATAGGCCACATTGTGAGCACTATTTCTGACACTCCTATTCGTAATGTGTTGTTTCCAAGTAGAGGTACATCTACACTGGGAAGTGGCCGCACCTGCTTGCGTTGCATATGCATTGAACTCGCCTCTAACGCAGATCGGAAACCAACCTAATCTGGACTGTTATTGTCTACTGTCTATTGGACAGGATATTCTGTCACGACTGTGCCAATCGCATATTTCAAAAAGTTTTGTCACGTACATTTAAGACACGGCTGTCGCGAAAATGTCTCGTATGAAGCCATTTGTCCAATACACACAAGTGTTTATTGGACAGTGAGTACTGCTTCGTATGAGAGTAAAAGCATGACTGCAGTAAATAAAAAGAATATCCAAAGTTTTACTAGATTGTAAGGGTGTCGGACCTCTGTCGACTCCAGTATGCTCTTTTCGGGTTCAGATACAGAAGATATCTACCTCCACTTGCATCTGTAAAAAGTAAAACCAGTGGTCTCCGAGCCACTAATAGAGCTTCTGCCCAGGAGCTTGATTCTCTCTGAGAACAGTTACGATTATAACTGTTCTTCTGACGACTCAACAGGTTCCAATCATTTGGTGGTTCTTGATCTTTTTGTAGAGGCTATCTGAATAGAGAAAAGTGGTCAATCTTATTTTGTGAAGCAACATTTCGTAGCGAAACAACGAGATCTTGCCAGTCGCCTGGTGTAGGTGATTATACTGGGCATTGGAGAGCCGTAAGTGTTTCTACAGAATGTTGGCAAGTTAAAGGGAAATTTTGACGTAAATAACACATTAATGTTGGAATCAAATATAATTTCTTAAAAAACGTACACGTTCAGACATACTACAGTCAGCGGTCCCAATACTTAAAAATGAGTACGTCCTGGACGTACCAAGTGAAGGATCACCTATCAGTTGGGGAATGACAGGCAGATACTCGCTTGTGAATGTTTGCGAAACTCCGGGAACATAAGGATAGTCAGCTAGCGATGATCTGACCTGAAAGGTAGTAGGCTAGTCTACCTTATATTCTTGCATTCTGCAGCCTAGTGGAAAACTTCACATACTCCTTGAAGGTCACAGAAACTCCAAGAACAGTGTTACGGATCACGGTGTGGTCGGAAGCTCGAAGTAAAGACCCCATACGTATCGAGAGAGCTTCAGTAATAGTTCTGTAAGTAGCTGTATGGCTGAGCAGATTATTGGCAGTATGCAGAGTTAGCGACCTAGGTGGTCAGTATTGAAATTTGACACTTGACGCGTGAGAACGACGGGCAAGTGAAACGCGGTAGGGAACGCCGTTAACAGAGAATTCTACTCAAACTTCCTCTGTAGCGCAAAACTGTTTCGCGATCAGAACAGAAACTCTGTGCGCAGGGGCTTCGTACAATGCTAGATGAGCTTCGATTACTAGATTTGATGATTTCGGGAACTGAATCATTCTTGCAAAATCTTATCCATTCAGGATATAGGACCCCATTGCTCTAGCTTGCCCATCAAAATCTGGCGAAATAACGGTAACTCCGGTCGATACTCACGATTCCACGGAAATAGGGCTTTGTACTGTACCGAAAACGGCCACTTTTGACTGTGGAGACGTAGAAGTGACGTAGTCGTGATGAAGTATAGTAGAAGGTAACAAATCCTCACCGGCTATTACATTACTCCTCTAACGTAATCAATAGCTCCTTCACCCGAGGCTGCTACGAAGAGAAACCAGTTGTATTGAATCACCGGAATGTCAGTTTTGTAGTGTTGACTTGCAGACATTCTGTGAGCAAAGACGAACTTCTGAAAACATGAAGATAGCTGCTAAAATTTGGCGCTCTCGGGTTAGAGGATGAGATCGAGTCTGCAGAGAGGGTGAACAATCTACAGGATACTCTGGGAATTATCACCACCAGCTTTGGCGACAGAGACTTCCGCTTCGGCGGGATCGAAATTTATTTCCCATCACTGCTTGAGCCGAAGTACGCCTCTAACCGTCACTCCTATCGCCTCCGTCAAACTGGGCGGTCTGCGCACTGTTTCTACACCCGGAGCCGGGCGATGCACTCGTAAAAAAGCTGAGGCCGGGTGGCTTACGGCCCCCACGGTACGGCGTGCCGAGAACTCTGTACTCGACTGTGTTTCGCTATATTCATCCATTTTCTTCATTTTTTCCCCCCACAACAGTAAAAGACCATCGATGATCATTTTGACGCTCGTACAGTTTGATTGACAGTATGGCACGATTTACCTTCTGACAAATGCATTGTATGTCAGATTTTGCTACGTCTACCTTTTTGAGGCGGGAGCCCATCTCGGCTAGTTCGATGTCTGGAAGGTATCGATAACGGATGTATCTTGGTCATCTAGACACGGCCAATAGGCCGCCCCCTCGTGCTGAAAAGCAACTGTGTTGTTCCGGTACATACAAATTCGAAATCAGCGCGAGCAACTCCATTCGTGTAGAAATTCAACTCCGCGATTCCGAGAGAAACAAACATTCCGTGGTAGTGGTTGCGTTTAGAGCTCTATAGGAAGGTATTTGGATCTCATGGTGTTAGCTCAACCTTAAATTGTAGCTCACTCCCTCGCAAAGTAGTCCGACCGCAGTCCAGCTCCAGATTTGCACCTCCAGTGGATTAGAAAGCAATTACAATTACTACGATATGCTCGGATGCCTCTGTGGTCATGCTAATTGTGCATAGTCTCAACACTACACATACACCGAAGCAGCTTGTAATCAAAACCATGAACATTGATGAATACCTTTCACTACCACTTTTCAACCTGCATCTGGGTCCTGAAGCGTTGTTACTGCTTTCAGCGGAGATGATTGTGGTCTGGAGTCAGTGTTGCTTGAGACGGCAGAAAGACAAGTACTCATGAAGCTAGGCAGTCGACGAACACTTAGCAGAAGGTTTGGTATTTCACAATATACGATAGCTGCCGAACTGACATCATTCTGTGAAAAACAAGTGCACGAAACCTCTTTGGAGCCTATACTCGCTTGTTGTTTCCTTAATGCCAGGTTAACATGGGCTATCAGCTCAGAAACAAATATCACTGAGACAAAGCCGGCCAGACAACAAGAGGACCTAGTCTAAATAAGTTCCTATTGCGGGTCCGAACACTTCCATACCACGCTGCCAGGTGGAGCGCTAATCTTCCGACGCTTTCGGAGAAAGAAGATATGCACTTGTGTCGGAAATTCATTATAACTCTAGGATATGCCGTTGTCCCCCCTGGATAGATGAGATGGTTCTGGAGTTGTGCTCGCTTGGACGTGAGCAATATTTGAACCCTGATTATACTGACTCAAATGCAGAGGTCGAATGCTGAACCACCAGAATCATCCCTGCAATCTCCAAAACTATGGGGACCAGTGAATATTCCGGTCTCAGGAGCATCTCTATACTATCCTGTAGGTGGATGATTCCATGCAGGAAGGATTTGACTTTCATGAAGACTGCGAGCACTTGGCTAATTCCGATGTCAGGAATACGTTCTGTATCGACCTCAAATGTACTCCTGCATACGATGCTCACATATATTTCCAGGGTTCTCTGCTTAAACTACACACATACCGATGTGTTGTGTCACGAGAAATAAGAAAATGCGAATTAGAACTTGCATTTGAGTAATACAACATCGTTTGTGTTTCCAGAAATGGATGCGGACGTCCACCGAGTGCAACACAAGGTCTAGTAATAACCGTGGTATGCTACACATTTTGCAGCTCTAGGTCTAATAATACTACACCTGGACTTCCACCGGGTGGACGTCCGAGTCTAGTATTACTAGACTCGGACTTCCACCAAGTGGACGTCCAGGTCCAGTACTACTAGACTCAGAATTTCACCAAGTGGACGTCCAGGTCCAGTACTACTAGACTCAGAATTTCACCAAGTGGACGTCCAGGTCTAGTGATACTAGACTTCGAACTGCACTTTTCGAAATTCCTGGTCTAGTAATACTAGCTTATATACTACGGCTTGCGGAAGTCCAGGATGCAGTTATACTGCGCAGCGTACTGTGACGTATGGAAGCCCATCCTTAGTTTTACTGCACTACAACTGCACTTTTTGCAGTTCCGACTGCAGTGTTGCTGTATTCGGAACTGCGAAAAATCGGCTGTACATCGCGTTTACTGAAACTGATCCGAAAACTGACTGCACAAGGTGATCATCTAGTCTCGTTCTGCTACATTTCTGTACTGCTACATGAGTACTCCTTCTAGATTATTTGGGCGGCCCTACGTTCGCACCATGATGCCCCGCCATTACCCGTACACCCTACCCATCTCCATCTCCAATGGGCGACATTCTCTGCATTGCCTCGCACACTACATGTCTTGCCACTCTTCAACGACGCCTCCCATCTCGCCCACCATTCTTTCCAGTTTACACACCACACTACACCGTCACCGACCTTCCCTCATCCTCTCTACCTGCGACGAACCGCACTCCCCGTATCGCATCGCATACCATACGTCTCGCCACTATTCAATGACGTTACGCATCTGGCCCACCTTCCCTTCCACTTTGCACACCTCTACCCACCATCAACCGCACTCCCTCACTCTCTCCACCTATAACAGGCCGCACTCCACGCGTCACATCGCACTCCACCTCAAACAGGCCGCACTTCCCACATCGCGTCGCGCACCAAACGTCTAGCCACTCTTCGACGAGGCCTCCCATCCCGCCCACCATCCCTTCTAGTTTGCACACCCCACCCCACCATCAACAGAACTTCTTCATCCTCTCAACTTCCAGCAGCCCACAATCCTCACATCGCATCGCACACCAAAAGCCTTATAACCCTTCAACAACGCATCCCATCCCACCTGCCTTTCCTCCTGCTTTGTACACCACATTCCACCACCACCCGCACCGCCTCTCCGGCTCCACCTCCGACAGACCGAACTCCACGCATCGCATCGCATACCGCACGTCTCGCCGCTGTTCAACGACGCCACCCATCGCGCCCAACTTCCCTTTCACTTTGTACATCACACTCCAGCACCACCCGCACTCCCTCACCCTCTCTACCTCCAATAATCCGCACTCCAAGAGTCACACCGCACTCCACCTCCAACAGGCCGCACTTTCCACTTCGCGTCGCACACCACTCATCTCGCCACTCCTCAACGATGCCTCCCATTTTGTCCAGTCTCTTCGCGCCCGTGCGAATACAGTTCAGAATACACGCCGCTGACCTGTGCACGCCGTCGCATGATGAGGCAAAACCGCCGCTCAGTACGTTCTGTTGACGGCAGGGAACCTTTGCAGATTCAACGAGGTGGCGTCCCGTATCGCGGCTGTTTAATTAGGGCCGGTGGTTGGTTCTTGCGTCACATAGTTTCGCCGCCGTGCCTTGGAAATAACCTAGACGGTACTAAATCATGGAAGTCTTTTCAGTAGGGATACTACAGTATCAGTGCTTTTCGATTCCCGCCTCTCGTTGTAGTAACTGTCAGCGAATGCATGATGTTCTCTCGTCAACACAGCCAATAGCGTGGGTGTGTGTCGAATGGCAGACCCCGTCTTCCACCTTGACCACTCCCGCGTGCACGAGACTTGCACGAGGTTTCATGAACGCGGGAGTGCTCACAAGCGGACCTGCCTTCTTGTACTTCCTGAAAATAAGAAGACAGATCCACCCGTGGGAAATGTCCTACCTCGCCGTTCTTCCACTCCTCCCACCAGCCTTTCTCCTTGCAACCATCTTTGTCAGCCCTCAATATGCGCCGCAAATTTCGCCACTGCGTCTACTCGTCTTCCAACTCGTACTCCCTTCCCAAACACGAGCGATAGGGTCACTTCCGAACACACAGACCGCCCAAGGTCGTCCCTTCTCCTCCGCAAGGCTCACCTGCCCCAGAACCTCCTGTCCACTACGATGACAACTTCCTTTCTGATGAGGCTGTGGCGCCTTTGCTTCCCTTCGTCCCATTCCTGTGTCACCCTGATGTAGAACCAACCACCAGTAACACCGACCTCCTCATACAATCGATCGCATTTTTTCTTGCGGATGTAGAGAGGATGCCGGCCCAGGCACGGTTGAAGAGATCGTCTCTATCCTCAGGGGTCCCGAATTCTTTCTCGCGCGCTTTGGACACAACACTCGCTCCTCACAAGAGTGTCGCTCTCTCACCTTCATTGTTGTCGAGAAGGAGCTTTAGAATCCGGGCTTCTCCGCAACTCGTGTGTTGGGCCACAGCGGTACGTCCTTCGGAACTGCCCACTTCCAGGACCCTGCCGAAATCTTGCGAAAACAAGTAGCGCAAGCTAACACAGAGTCTTCCTACTTCCTTCCTTTTGGCGACCTCCCGCACAACGACACGCACCTCTTCGCGCATCGCCTGCAGACTGACGTGCACCGACGTGTTCGTCCAGACCTCAAGGATGAAGACATGAGTAGCAAGGTCGAGGGTGTCATCTAGGACCCCGTGACGTCGGCTACTCACTCGTTTGTAGGTTGCATACAGACCTATACGAATAAATCCGCCACTCCCCTTCAGAACAGCGCCCTCGTTGCCTACTCCGTGCATCTCACTATCCTCAACTTCACTACCGCTTTCCGCCGACGCTGCATAATATCCTGGCACAACGTCGCCGCATATCGTCCTGCCCAGCTCTTCTCCACTGTGGACGACAGAGACTTTGAAGTCCTTGCACATTCTTCGACTACTCGCGCACCAGACACCGAATTCTCCACACTACACTCCGCCCTCCACTCTCTGCTATCGCCTCTGTACGAAAACATTGGGTACGCTGCCCATGCTCAGATGCCTACCATCGTCTCTGGGAATGTCACGCAGTCCTCACCAGCTACTGTAGCGACATACCGGAGGCGAAGGGCATCATCGGCACTCAATCAGGCACAAGAATCAGCCAACTCTGCCACCGTCCTGAAGTACCTTCCAAATCTACTCACTTTGTCCGCTTCCTTCCCGCCGCGCACCACGTAGTTCACAATCCATCTTCGTAGAAAAGTGACCGACCTCGACGCCGAAGCCGCTGCTCGTGCATGACTGGGGAGGCCGGCTCAGGCACGGGCTGCCACCGCATATGCTCAACAAACGCTCGCCACCTCCTCCCTGCCGAGGTTGCTATCCTTTCTGGACATATGCCCCCTCCTGTCGTCGAATCATCGTCTCGACCTGCACTCCATTTTCGGTTTCCGACTGGTTCACAACTTCCATTTCAACATCTCCAAGCTCACTAAGATCTGCATATCTCGTAGGATTGACTCTCCTGTCCTATTTACTGTGCATGGCTCCGCCGGCAACAGTTGGAAGCAGCTCAGAAACATCCGCATTGCTCTCGTTCGCGGAGTCAACACACTTCTGGCTGCCGTTCAGAGGGACTTCTACGTTCGATGCCGACAAGTCGACTTCTCCGCCTCCCAAAAAGGCAGTCGCCTGAACAGACTCTACAAATATGCAGGGGTCCGTGGCATGCTAGATTCCGAACACTACATGTCCGTTGACATGGTCTTTCCAAATATCACAGGAATCATAGACCGCTGCTGTGATGAAGCTGACACCGCACCCCTCGCATCTATTTGCTCTCAGCAAATGCAACTCAGACATTCTAATACTCAGCTAGAGACAGGGACTAGAGAAGTACTGGAGCATCACCGAGGCTCACAACGTAGAGGACCGTCCCAATAAGTTTAAAGCCTCCATGCTCCATATCTTTCGGGACTACCACCCCACCAGGCTCAAGACCCTCAAGTATCATCTCATCACCCATCTTGCAGATGACATCCGCGACTTTGGGGGCCTACAACATCTACATGCCGGTGTTCATGAGCACGCTTACACTACATTCAAGCAAGATCACCGCCGAACCTCCACACGAAGGGCAACAGCCATGGATGAAACCGTCCGCCGATTCCTGCGCTACAAAAACCTTGCTGCCGTTCTAACTCAAATCATCTCCATCTCACAATCGCGTCGCCTCGCGACCCCTCACAGGAACCAAAACGATAGGCACGGGGCGTGTCTTGTCAGGAAAGGTTTTAGAGTGTACCTCCGCTAACTCGCTCACTTAAGAACCTCGCCATGCTGCTTCTCGGAAACGAAGAAGGCCGCCTCACCGCCGCGATGCTTCAAACACTACGCGGCGAAGCTCCTGACATCTGCATCGATCTTCTTGTCCTGCTTGGTGACCAGGGCAGCACTGTGCTGCTGGACTTTGTCCGTGCCGGGCTTCTCCAGCAACATTCCATCCACTCATGTGACACTCTCCAAATTGCTATTGTCAAAAGTGGTTACGTTCTCAGCGGCTCCAGTGCTACCGTCAACGACTATGATCGCGACCTGAAGTTAATCGACTCGACCTAATGTGGAAACGTGTCATTCACAGCGCTCTTGCAAATGGCAGCTTCGGCACGACGAAACGGCAGTAACTCAGCTTCGTGCTCATGGCCAATGACGACAAAGAGCACACAGGCACTGTATGGGTCACCCAAGTTCTGTCTCTCTTCCATATGCATGATCGTGAATCACTGCGACCTACCGAGTATGCCTTCGTTCGGTACGAGGATTGTATTGCACCAATCGGCGCTGTTGATGGCTCTCTGCAACGCATTTGCTTGCGGTAGTCTACAGATGAGAATGTAAATCTCATAGAAAATCTCGTTTCGCTCCCAGAGATGTAGGGACGACGGCGTCAAGCTCCTGCTTCTCCCTGGTCTGGCCTGTGTAAGGACCCTCCTATTATTGGGACAGGTCACGTGTTGCGGTCAATTTTCCACATCCCCCCTGTCACTCCTCAGCCCCACTGACTCTACCATCGCTTCTACATAAGTAGGCTCTACAGAGACCCTGATGCACGGGCAGTCCAACTTGAACCCTCTCCTCCAATGGACACGCCATTCTCTCTGTACTAGAATTAAACACAGGAGAAAACTACAATCCGTTTGGTGAGTTCACAACATATAAGTGCGGTTTCCGTCCTTCTCTCTCTTCTGTGCGTCGACTGTTTCTCGTCTTCTGCTCCACCAACAGCGCGCGGGGAAGAATCCAGAATTGTGGCCGGAATCCGTGACAGGCTAGACGCGCCAATGCAATGTTCATACCATCGCTCGCTGAAGTCTGCAGGTGCAACATAGCAATCAACAACATTGCCGAGCATACTACAGATGTTGTCCGAGGACCACGTCTTCCGTACCACCACATAAAATTTGTTCTCTGAACCTACTTTCTCTACGTTTGTGGCTCCTCCAAGGGCGCCTGCTAACAAATTCCTGCCATCCTCTTCACCAGATCGTTCCATCTCCTCCTTCACCGACTTACACAACGCCCCCTCAACAGTAGAACCATATCGAAACATCCCTTATGGAACAATGCGGTATAGAACGCTGCAGACGCTGCGTAGTATCTGCATGGTTTCCAGGGCAGGTAATTGGAAAATGTCATGCTGTAACTGCGTCGGCGTTGGCCCCCACGGCCCTCAGCATGGTGCAGGCAGGATAGCACTGTTGCCAGCAAGGCTTCCAGGCGTGCAAGTTGCGTTATAGACCCGTACGCGAACGTCCAATCCTGTTGAGCACGGTACCGTCGGAACTCGTAAAGGACATGTCCCCCCGAAGAGTTTCCAACCAGTACATCCTCCTCCTCAAGATATCATACCTGCTTCGGTGTAGTGTAATCACCGTATGCTAGATCTCCGACCTTGCTGAGTCGCGAACATCAGAAATCTGGAGTCCCTTGCTTCCCTTCTGAATTCATGAGCCTCTCCCGCGCCTGATGTGCCTGAGATGAGCGCTCCGCCCACTCGTTGTCAGATACAAATGTAGTCTTGCGCTGACGTCAAGAAGAAATACCCGACACATTGGAACAGCTTGTGCGTAGCGTTTCTCTTCGCCACGATCATCACGTCAGAGATTGTCTACCTCATCCTTGCACATAGAGCATAGTCTGCTGACACAGCCTCCTCGCACTTGCAGCGGAAATCGGCGTCCAAAAACAAAGATGATCAGTTCTCGAGCGCCAAGCTCTGCACGCACCATTCCAACCAGAGCCGTCGCCTCATCGTATTTGGAACGCGTGTAGTACTCCTTACGATTGGCAAGATCCAACGGGGGATTCGGCACGACCACCTCCAGGCCTTCCGTGCAGAGCTCCGCTCCCTACGTACGGCTCACTGAGGCCCGCCCTGGTCCGGATTAGAACAGAACTTGTCGGGTTCAGCTGAGCAGTTCTGGGGTGGCACCATTGCAGAATCTGCTTCTCGAGGGTCTTCGCAACACTAGTGTGCTTTGCCCCTAATTGTGTCGTAGTTTAGCGACTCTGATCACGAGCAGTTCCGGAACACAGTGTGGCCTGCTGGGTGCCACCAGAAGGCCCAGGAGCCACGCGTGGTCTCTCGTTCTCCTGGTTCGCATCCTTGAATTCGGCTTGTTGTCGCAGGAACTCGGAAAGCGGTGCTTTAGGCGTCACCCGCACTTCCAGAAGCTCGGGATCGGCCTGCCGTAGCTTCTCATTGTAGTCGTCCACCCTTGTATTCAGACCAGCAATCTCTTGCTTCCGCACCCTGACCTTGCTCGTCTACTCGGCAAGCATCGTCTGTAGCATGGACGAACTATATGGATGGAATCCAGTGATTGGAGCCCGGAGATGCGGTGAGAAGAGCTGACGAAGGGGGTCGCATGAAGATGCTTCGATCTGAGCAGAAGAGCATCAAGCACATGAGGGAGCTGGTCTTGCAGTATTCAACACCGGAGGACCTTGGCGTGGACCTGTTCAGCGGTACTTGCGCGACTGCGAAAGTATGTCGAGGGCTTCCGAGACATCGCCGTTTCGTGGGGGGCGACAGGGATGACGACTGCGTCAGTTAAGCTCTATTGAGCTTGGTCAAGGCGTTTTGCAAAAGCATTGTGAGCGCCGCCTGTGACATTGGTGGCTCTCCGCGGGCTATGGAGCCTGCCACAAGGTACTTGGCCAGCGTGAAACGGAAGGTGTCTGCCAGGAGGGGGAACAGCCCTGCAGATGCTCCTGCTGAGTGTCGCCGGTATCAATGACTACCGGACTGCATAGTGTGGTTTATTGCGAACTACGCCGGGGATCCCATGTTGTCCTTGTGCTGTTCACGGGCATCGGTGGACGACTGGCCCGCGAAGTGCCACGTCCTTCCAGACCTGCAAGACCAGCTATCATTACGGACGGTGGAAGCAATGGCGAGATGTATGGTGGTGCGTCCGTCGACATTGAAGTACGAAAGTGTGGGACTCGGGGTGTTTGCGGACCTGGTGTTCGGGAATGGAGAGACGATGTTCCCGTTCTATGGGACGCGCCGGTACGCAGACTTACGTGAGCGCACGCGGGAGAAGACGGAGATCTACGGAGGTGAAATTTTCGGGGTAGACAAAGAACAGTTCAACCGGGTTGCCGTTCTCATGGATAGGGAGGCGGAGTCCCACGAATGTGCGAGGCATAAGGTGTACATTGTACTGGCACCGTTTTCGTGTGACTGGGTTTGAAAATGACGCTCGATACTTGTCTGTGGATGACGAGGAACGAGATAGAGGTACTTCTAGAGCGCGAGACACAAACGTGGAGTTTTACGAGAATGGAGGGGATTCGTTGCAAAGAGCTCTATGTTCAGTGAACACCGTTACAATCCGTGTGACGCGTCACATTCTGAGCCGCAAGGAGTTGTTCACAAACTACGGGAAGAAGTTTAGCTTTTAAATACGTAGGAGGAGCTTCCAAAATAGTGCGCACGTAAACAACCTTGAATACTAAATGCAAGTCTGTGAACCAGTTCCAGCGAGAAGGCCACACCGTAGCGGCTGAAAAAGACTTGGGCTCAGCCGTGAAAAAGTGCACCCAGAACAGTGGGCGACTTTCGCGCCGCTATAGAAAGAAAAAGATATTTTAGTAGTAATGGAAATTTAGACTAGGGGGTCGTTACAACTGATAAGGGCTCAGATCTACTCATGTGAAAACCCATGGGCAGATGAATGTGCGAAATTTAATCTGAAGAACAACATTCATCTGCCCATGTATTCTCAAATGCGCGGATCTGAACACCTGTCATTAAGGACACCCAACTAATCTTGAAAAGTACTTACTTTTCAATGCCACGAGATATACGTGTAAAACCTTTCTCTTACTTCGACTCGAGACTCGGTTTGTTTCTACGTTTCGTGTCACACGGGTAAGAGCTGTTCAGTAGCCGAATAGGGGAGGTATCACTAGTGACAGTGGCTCAGATCTACACATGTGAAAACAGGCGGGCAGATGGATGTGCGACCTTTAATCTGAAAAACAACATCCATCTGCCTATGTATTCTCACATGTGTAGATCTCGGCCTCTGTCAGTAGTGACACCCCACCGATCTTATAAAGTACTTACTTTTCAACGCCCCGACGTACATGTTTACAACCTCTCCCTGACGTTGACTCGAGGTCCGGTTTATTTCTACGCTCCGTGTCATATGTGTAAGACTTCTTCAGTATAAGAAGTGTGTGCCTCCCGTTCTGCACTGGTCAACCGTAGCACAGCTACAGTAATGGTGGATTGAAGTGTTGGCGTCTATACTCCTCACATGCTTCTGCGGATAGGTGGCCGTACTGCGTAGGAAGAAAGTTGTTCCGTGTGATAGGATGCCGACTCAACTGTACGCCTCAGCCTTGCGCTGCAATGGTCACCACCTCGCTGCAAACCACGCGGTGCCAGATGTATGAATTCGTGCGCGCATTATTAACCACTGACAGGTCGATGCACACAGCAGTCTCTAATACATGAACGCGTCGCGAAGAACAGAACCACTACGATTCAGCCCCGCGATACAGTTAAACGCGTTATGTTCCGTACGCACTAAACTGACGCCATCCAGCAGCACTCGTGCATTGTGGCACGTCTTATGCGGATTACATGTTCATCCTTGCTTGCCTTCCGATATGCTCCCAATACTGTCCGAGAAATCAGTGCAGAGTTTTACAAAATATCTCTTGCCGCATAACGTCCGCAAAGTTTCTGGGTGAGGCACTGCGGCCGAACATCTTCTAGCATAATGCGCAGTTTCCTAGAGACGCAGGCGGTGCATATTGCGCGTAGCAGTCTTTAGTGCAGTTGCCCGAAATCTATCGGAAGGCATTTGCGAGTAGAAAGGGTCCAAAGTGAGCTTATCCACAAAAAGCCAGGCTCTAGGTCAATTTGTGACATTGAGGTACGTAAGGTGAGATGCGGAAGTGCTGTGTACTGCACAATTTGCAGTACTGGCTGGATGTTTTACTGCGGAATGAGCTGAAAGTAGTGGGTGTGGTGTTTACTGTACGTGGCAGTTTTTTTCTTTTTTTTTGGAAGACGGCATCTATGCGAAAAACCGCCGTACTACACGAGCTCCACGTTTCAGAATGCCAGGGAAGTATGCATACCGTGAAATTTCAAAGTATGCAGTACCGGTGGAAGGTTTAGTAAGCTTTTCCACCCGGGGGACATCTGTATTCATTCCCGGAGACACAGACGATACGTCGAAATTAGGAGCTATGTGTTCGAAAGCTAAAGGACTCTTCACAAGACGTAGAGGAGCTAAAGATTCTGCTCACTATACATGCGACTGTCTGTGCTGTTCCCAAGCTCTGTAGAGTTTAAGATGCCGCTTTAATAGTAATGACGACCAAAAATCACAGCAGCGATATGGTGTGTCAAATTGGAAGTTTGCCTCATCTGATGGCAGACGCTCAGTGAACATGGGGTTGTGTCTATCGATGTAGCAGTAAGTCATAGGTAGTGATTAAAAAAATTGAGATAAGTACTTCCATGCGCATACACACAAAGAGGGGGTTAGTATAGTCACGAAAGGAAGAGCTTATCTCTCCGCTTGGTTTTTGTATTTCCGCTGCAAGAGTGGGTCCCCAGGAGGTTGCAAGTTGCATACAAGAAACCTTTTCTCGGAAATTCCGACAGCTCGGAAGACAGTTCATCCCCTTAATATCGAGAGTTCTCGAGGAAAGGAAAAACCTGGAAAACCAGTTTCTCTCGAGAAGATACGGAAACTTTGACTTCGGCGATACCACCCGTAGGCCAGTCCCGCTATTTGGGTCTGTCTTATATATATATTTGCTTCAGGCAAGGCCAACTGCGGCCTTGTCGCAGGTCAACACCATGATCGCAATAAATTATTTCAGCCAATGATTGTTCATTCGATCATAGCGGTGTGGTACCGAAACTTTCTACCTATTACTCGTTCTCTGTTTGAGCAGCGCCATGCCTACAACAATTTTGGACCGTCAAAAGTGATTATGGTAGACCTTGGGCCACTAGGAGAGCTTTTGCTGACGAGTTTGGTTGTTGCTGAGCGCCTTTGGGTATTCGTATCTTTCGGAGAACGCGACAGATTCCGAATCCCTTGTGTTTCGAGACTTCTTCATCTTGAGAGCCCACAAAGATAGCAGACAGTTTGTAGTGACGTCGTGAAAAAGGGTAAGTAAAATCGCGATGATAGAATCGAGGTAGTCATACGACGGTGACATAACTACTGGAGGTTATAGAACCTTTTTGATCTTAGCTGAACATTCGTAAATGAAAACCAACATGTCAGCAATAGTGGCCTACCAACAAAATATTCACGTTTCGTTTCTCGAACTACTCAAGCCCCTTAAGTATTAATCCCGGAGTCGTTCATATTCGACCCCATGCCTCTCCCTAGCACGTTGCTTCGAGGAATCTCTTCTCGATTCTTGAAAATAGCGGTAAACTTCTCCCCAGATATTTGGCATGATCGCGAACGTACAGTATTCAGTTTCTTCATGTTCTTTCGATTCGAAGAGTGGGCCCAGTGAGCCGCATTTGATGCACTTCGGTCAGGAAACAGAATACTGCGCGTTTTGCGGGTCATGTGGGATACAATTCTAAGGCTAAAATCCATCTGATCATTTCGGTTTTCGCGTACAAATCTGCTGCGGACGAGTCATGCTCGATCCACCTCCTTGTCAGTGAATCCATCCACCAACTAGTAGCTCGGGTCGATTGAAGTCAGAAAGCTCCTCCTTCTGCTTCGAGCGTACCGCTTGTAGGACGCAATGATACAGCTACACGGCAGAGATATAGTGATTCTCATCGCCCGGCCTTTACATTCGAAATTATCCTCCAGTTTAGGTTCCTCCTGATGATAATAGTTGTGCCTTCCAACCTAGGATTATTTTTCATCGAATTTTATAAACTCTTTTGGGGGCACTACACTGGTCTCCTGAAGACGAAATTTTCCATAATTAGATCCTCACCTTTCACCGCGTATATTGCTACCAGCTAATTCCATCCCAGTAAAGATGATTGATTAATGTCTCTCTCAGTCCGCCCGTACGACGGACGCCACGTTAGGTCCAGGAGTCACCATCGTAACATGGGAACCATTATCGGATATTTTCAGTGCTGACAGGTATTCAAAAGGGTGCTCCTCCCCGACTGTCTTGATGACACCTATATACTTTACGTCACTCCTGACGAGCATCGTTTCTATCTCGACTGACGCAGAGTGCGAATCGGTTCCGGTGACTCTGTCCGTGTGAAACTGCGACTCCACCGATAGGAGAAATACTGACGTGAGATGGCTGTAGCTACTCCCGTAGGACTCGTTAATATCCCCATCGGCCGACAGTGTCAGCAATAGACAAGTCATTATCCCACTGATACAATAATAAGCTGACTCAATATCTTATGCACTTGAAAGCTTCCGGTGGGGCGATAAATACTAAGAAATACCAACAGTTATGTAATTTTCGCCAAGTCTGTACCACTCTGACCAAATGTCACGCACGTAAGTGCGCAAATATGATTCAGATTCTTTCACCTGATGAGGGTCTATTGCAGTCATGAGCGCTTTAAAGAGGTGCCACCTCTCATTCGGAGTTACAGCGCTGCCTGTGTTCCTCCTAAAATTAGATGCAGATGCAAAGCTCCTCGAGACAAGTGCAAAACATGATGTCACTAAATAAGAGCACACAACACATAATTGCCGCTTGTAGTGCTGTTCAATGATATACGACGACTGCTGTACTGTCAACTTGTTATCAAGACTAGGTCTCACAAAAAAAAGTGGAAGTTCACCTTTGCTCGTGTTCATGAATTATTCACATTCTATTTCTCACATTACCTACGCAATGATGCGGTTTGGAAGACGCGTCGGGAGCATACATGTCAATTAGTCGAATGGCGTCAATGATGAAGGGTAGGAGCTCCGAGATGCAATCTGGTCGACTGCGCTTATGCCCTACCAGGGCTTCGTGCGCGCTAAACTAATTATCCCTATCGTAACATTGGCACACAATTCCAACCTACATCACCGATCTGAATGACTGCTCTTGATGCATCCCGTCTGAGCCCCCTTGAGACGATTTGATATTCCCCATCCGCAGGTTTGATGAGGTCGTTGTTAGTACCCAAACTGAAATTACTCTAGTGATTTGCCAAGTAATGTTAGCCGCGAGGAGAAATTTTAATTCCTATTCCAGTGGCATTTTTCGGACTGTTTACTGCTTCGACGTTTTCCAGCCGCATTATGATGACCTTGAAACCACCAGCAATGTTTCAGTTGGTGGGGGCATCAGTGACCGTTCCACAGCTGATCTTAGCCTTTTCGATGTCTATGACGGTTTCTGGGATTTTTTTGATCTTCTAGGTGACACTATACATTCGTCGACACTTGGAGTCAGAGGCCGGAAGGCAAGTACAAGTAGAAAATCGAGATCCAATATTGCGAGGGGTATTGCAAGTGAAAGTCATTGTTTTAAAAAAGTGGGCACTCCTAAGAATCTTTGGTAGAGTTCTTGCTTCTGCTGGAGATGGATTTGGACAGCTCTACCCATCCCGAACCGTCAACACTACGGGAAGATGTTCGGGTAAGAAGTTGCAAAATATTTTCGTAATGATATAATAAGTCGACGTGAAAGTTAGTCTCATATGAGGCCAAATGCTCACTGTACACTAGAGTTGGGGGTTCAGAAGGAGTCATGGGCTGAGAGGTCAGGGGTATTATGAGAGTAGTGCAGGAGTCAGGCAGTGTCGTGGACTAGAGAGCATTTGCAAAATCCCAAAAAAAAACCTGATTTTGTAAGTTTGAACTTTCTACTGTTCGCAGCCTGCAGTGCGGGTTCATGTTTCGGCCAAGGATGCGAATGAGATAAGCGTCAGCTATCTCGTGACTATTTCAACTGGGATTTCATGACATATCCGGGTCATATAACCAGCAAAATAAACCGCCATTGTCCCTGATCCTTAAAAAAAAACCCTGACCCCCAAATCCCTATGTGAGGTTCCCACATCGGAAACGGGATTCAGTCTGATCGGTAATATGGCATTAAAGAATCTCTGTATAACCAGACAGACATGTTTGGTTCCAACTAGCTACAGATACACTTTACTACGAATAGTTTGGAATGTACACTTTTCTGAACTTTTGTAGTATGTGTAGCATACACGTGAGAGAGAAGTGACGAACCTGTACACTAACCAATCACTTACAACGGGGACTCTGTTAAAACCTAAATAGTCTCCAACAGGTTGCGGAAATTCAAGGCAATGAACTAGCTTGAATCTCGGTTGTGGTCGTTGTAAGTATGACAAGAATATGGCGTGTCGTTTTATCTCCTGTAGATAGTGATACAAACACGGGGAGCTCGCAAACCGACCAATGATTTTGCATTTTGAAAAGTTTGTCGACTCGAGCTGGGGTACATTAGAATAAGAAATGGGGATGGTTTGGAACGAAGACTTGGCCAGTAAATGATACTTTATAGTCCTCGAAGTTTCACAGGTTGATTGTGTGTTTCGTGCGAGTCCGCCAGCCAGAACGGCTCCATTGCGCCGACTTCAATGTCGTCAGATCAGAAATTTCGTTTTGTATCAGCGACTTTTTCCCTTACTCCCTCTCAGAAGTTCATGACCTGATTGCCGTACAGTGTGAAACACATTTCATTCGAGCAGAGGTAGTTCCGCTGCACATATCTGTCTACATATCCTCGATGGAAAATGAGAGTTGGAATAGCTATGAATCCGTATAGTTCCACCACCTACTCTGTCAGCTTTTCCCTACATTGATATTATTGTCGTTTTGGTATTTGAACGTGAACTATCCGAGGAGTATCGTAAAATTATTGATCAACACTTGCCTATTTTTGAACAGGCCGCGTACAGTAGCGACATGTACTATAGCACAAATGGTTTATCCGTACATTTCTAGTCTGGAAGAATCAAGGAGAGCGATGCGGGCTCAGATTGTTGAATGCCTCCTTAGTCATGGCAGTCCATGCAACAAAGTTCTCCGTCAGAAATCAGTCTGGCCATCCTTGATCGCCGTATGGGATCACGACACGTCTGATCCAGTTTAGGACCGCACATTCTCTAGAAACGGTTTGACTCTGGGGGATGATCGTATGGAATGATAGAAATAGAGGTCACACAATATTCGTCAGTTGCACACGTTCGTATGGTACAAGTCTGAAGGCCTTGTAAGTCAACTCGACCTCTTCCAAAGGTACAGAATTTGTGGAAGTACCGGTTTTAATTTCCTCTTGGATGATAAAGCCAGGTTCCGCATACATATATACAACCAGAAGTGGACAGGATGTTTAACCCAAAGTTAACTATTTGTTGTCA
The DNA here is from genome assembly GCA_032356245.1 of Endocladia muricata. NCBI lineage: Eukaryota > Rhodophyta > Florideophyceae > Gigartinales > Endocladiaceae > Endocladia > Endocladia muricata. The sequence continues at coordinate 24,569 of JAUKWC010035388.1, forward strand.
TGCTTGCGCTCGGCAGCTTCCTCCAAGGTTACAATAAAATATCTTCTATCTTCCCCACTACTCTCGTGTTAATGTTGGTGATCTCTGACTTTCCATACCACCAGCCGCTTTCACAGATTCTATCTCCTCTCGCCTGTGGTGATGGTTATAGAGTCATCTTCAAGGAAACGGTTGCATTGAATGGCTTGCAATGTGTTGTTGAACTAAAGTGTTGCGATACGCGTGTGAATGTGATAATAGAGTAGGAATATGCTTATTTGCTTCACATGACGATAAAAGCCGCGACGCTGTGGAACCCAGGTATCAAATATGTGGTCGTAACTGGCCAATCCCCATCAATGCCGTTAAAATGCAGTATCTTGGTCTGAATTACGATGGCATAGAAGTATCGTACTATTGGCCTTCTTGTTTGTCTCTACAGTGAAAAAGCGCTGGAAACGCTACAGTCACTTCCATCCACAGCCGCTTGCTCTCTCTGTAGGACTTATACTTTTTGCAGGCAGCGTTCGGTAAAATACACTGGGACTTCTCTTCACATAGTCGAAGTTCTGGTCGAACGAGGCCTGACCTGTTGACGATGTGTAGCTGGGCGACAAATTTTTTTGGAGTCCCTTCTGACTGATGCAAAATCTTGTTCGGGCCACGCTGATGTTGAAGAAATCCCGGGTATGGAACTACTTGGTCGAGGCTGTGTCCTCTTTCGGTCCAGTGGTGGACACTTTCACAATATCTATAGGGTGCCGTTCTTAAAGAGGCACCAGAGATTCTGTGTTAGCGGTCGAACACAGATTGTTGATTAGTCTGAAAAAGTCAGCACGGGTATACATATTTAGACAGGAGCTCTTCTGTAGATACATCAGAGCTCCACACTACACTAATGTAAAACCGACTAGTGAAGTAGCTTTCCAGAACCAAACCAAATTCATCAGATCAGTTCAGAGCGAGCTGAATAGTGCTGCACAGCGCACATGACAGTGATGTTCTACGTGACCTCTTAGATTCAGTAATAATATGAGCTGTAGATACAAAAAGCCCCTTTCTAAGCAGAACCCTTGTTGACCTGAAAAAGTTGACTTGTATTCGACGACCCTCACGTGACTCAAGAGAGCTGTGAAAGTTCTACGTTCAGTTGTCAAGCCCATGTATACATCATCTGTACACTGTTTCACATTTCTCTACAGAGAAGGAAGCAATAAAAGTACCTACATATGTGCATACATTCGTAGTGTAGAGGACTGTATAAATAAATTGAGTGCGGGCTACTGATGCAAAAGGTGACAGTTTCCGATGTGAATAGAAATGCGCGCAATTAGATGCCCGACCATGTACAAAGCCTTCATTGAGGGCGATATATGATAGCTCCTGGAAGGGCCTAGAGCTTGCTACACCCCGATCTCCTCCAAATGATCTTGAGAGAGTTCTCTTTCTTTTTCCACCGCAGGCATATCGCCGGAAACTCTCTCCTCAAGATACTTTTCTGATCGCTCTTTGTCTTCCTCACTGGCAAAGAAGCTCCCCGGTCCAGCCAGTGACAATACCAGAGGACAGAAAATGAGTCCGTGCAAGAAGCCCACGATAATAAGGAACAAAAATCCCTTAAAAATAACTTGGAAAATATAAGACTTCGCAAAAGCAAGAACGACGATTGCCAGAAACGTTGAAAATCCAGCGTAAAACACTGGAGGACCCATCGTTCTCAGTGCACTGATGGTCCGGTCTGTGCGGGACCCGACCTGCTCCAGGAACGAACGCGCAATGTGCACCACGAAATCGACGGAAATTCCCGTGCAAAGAACCAGTGTGATGACACTAACAGAGTTAAGCTGCACATCCGAAAAGTATGTCAGCCCCAGTACGTCAATAATGATGATTCCTACAATGAGCACAGAGATGAGCGCGACCACCGGATGCCCTATAAGGACAATGCACACCACAGCCACCGCAACAGATGCCAAGCCGAGCGAAACCCCAATCTCCCCTGGAAGCGCTGCGTACTGCTCCGTGAAAGTATCAAAAAATGAATACGGGAACGCCGCCGGGTTTTCGTTCACCTCCCCAAACCCGGCCGAGTCGGCAGCTCCACGTACACTCTGCAAGGCATCAATCTCGTCGTCGTTTGTTTCGGTGTACACATATGTCGCGTCAAATCGACACCCCGTTACCTCCGACCTATCCTCACTAATCAATACATCATTCCTGTAACGAGCACCGTCGGCGGTCTCCAAAAATGCCTCAACTTTTGTAACAAACCCCTGTGACGGTACAACATTGTCATCTCCGTTAATGCCTTCTGCCGCGCGAAAATCAGCGTACCAGCAGCTGACCGTATCCGTCTGAATAAATTCGTTCCGAGCAATCAACCCAGTTGCCGGTGCACAGAGGTCAAGCAGACGTCGCTGATTTTCCGATGTCGACAGGTCTCGGTCACGCACGTATATCTTGGTTGGAAAGCCAAGCTGGAAGTAGCGGTCGATCTGATCCTGGTATTTGCGCTGGTCCGAGCCCGCGGGATAGAAGAAGGAAAAATTGAATTTGAGAAACAGCTGTGATGTTCCGTAGCACCCTGCCACCAAGCCAATCGCAAACAGGCCAAGCAAAACCAAGCGAACAATCGGGCGAGTGATAAACGGTCCAAATTGATTGCCAAAGAAGCGACTAAACCCGCCAGCAGGTTTGCCAAACCAATTACGCTCCTTCACCTCTCGCACAGGCGGGAAGCACGGGCAGCAATCTCTCCGCTTCGCCTGCTGGCGACGAAGGTCGAGCGTGAGAAACGCTGTGTAAAAAGTAACGGCAAACACCCAAGCAAAAAAGATTCCAAATGCTGCCCACAGCGCAAAGAAACGAAGCGCTGGCAGCTTGGAAATTGCACTGAATAAAAACACCACTACGTTTGTGAAGCTCGTCACCGTAATCGCGGAACCAGATGCGCTCAGCGCCAGACCAATCTTGAGCTGTACAGGCTTTTCCGCAGAACCTTCTCGCTGTTGCACATCATCCAATGCGCGCGTGACATGAAAGCAGTCGTCAATCCCAATACCAATAATCAACAACGGCAAAATCTGATGTACCGGACCAAAGAACATGCCCACGGCAGACGAGATTCCAAAGCATGCTCCCAACGCTAAACCAGCATTCGCAAGCGCTGCCAACGCGAGCAGCATATGGGAGCGCACGGCGTGGAAGTCACCCAGAAACAACACAACGTAGACCCCCAACAGCACAAACCCACCCGACAGCAGCGGCAAATCACTCGTCAGCGCCTGCGACAACGAGTCACCCTGCGACCACTCGCTCTCCACAAACCACTGCACAAGCCCATTCCTGTCCAACCCTCCACCCTCCAACAACAAACCCGTCCACTTTTCCTCAAGACTATCCATAGCCTCATCTACAATCTCGCCGTTTACAACCACAGCACTGTTCTCCGCAAACTGCGTATAGAGCAGCAGATTCACGCGAAAGTTTTCGCCGCTGCCTTGGCTAGCAATGATCTGCTCGGCATTAAACGGGCGTTCATCAACAGGACTGCTCTTGGGAGGTTTCTCGAGAAGGTCGCGAATCTGATCGTTGGTCATATCGCGAACGCCAGCCTTAACCGTAGCAAAAAAGTCGACGCGGCCGTCGTCTCTCTTCACAGTCTTATCCACGTCGTAGAATAAATCAAACACCGATGCAGTCCAACAGAGTTCATTTCCCCCCTTGTCTCTCGTTTTTGCGCATCTAGTCTCATACGAAACCGTCTCCCCATCCATCTGTAGCTCCACCTCGTACCCCGTGCGTGCCACTTCAATCATTTCCAGAATAGCGTCGCGCGTAGACAACGTTGCTCCCTTCCTCGGCCTAAATGCAATATTGCTAACCCGAACAGAACGCCCATAATTGCTCTGAACATACGCCTGGTTGTCCAACGCGACGGTGCCTTGAGGCACCCATAGCTTGGCAGCCCTCGACTCAGTGCGGAAGCGGGTCATGCCGGCCAAAAGGGCACCTGTTAACAGAAGCGAAGCTAAAATGACCAGCAGAGGACGAGTGGCAACAAAATAGCCGACGTGGAAGAAAGCAAGCCGCATGCCACGATCAATGCTCGAGGACAAGCGAAAGAGCGGGCCGCGCTTGGGAGCCCCTTCAGCGGACGTGGTGGACATGACGGAAGCGGAAGAAGGAGGAACGGATGAATGTGCCTATGCTCCAGACACGACTCATCCGCACACAGGAGAAGGGATTTGGTTTTATAAGCGTGGCCGCGGCACACTTTTACGGGTTAGGGAGCACGAAGATACGAAAGCCCGCGTCGGAAGTACGTGGGCGATGGTGGGGAACTCTGGATGGTACTAGGGGTACAGCGCAGGTGAGGATGGCGTGTACTGCAACGTGGATTAGCCAATTTTTGACAGTCGTGGTGGGGTGATGGATGGGCGGGACAGAGGCGGATGAGGGAGATTCTGTGGTGGATTTTGCCCGAAATGTGTGGGGAATGTCCGGTGATGCGCGGTTGGGCATCGCATGCAAAATAGTACCTGATAAAATAGCTTGTGTTCATTTCTGGTGATCTTCGTGGATGGAGCAATACGTATTGCTGACAAGGGGTTACGTCCAATAGTACGAACGGAGATGGAAGTAAACGACATCATTGACAATACACCTGCCGGATGGACCACCTCAATGACCTGGCACTCATGCTCAAACTAAACCACTAATCTGAAAAGCAAGTACAGGACAGTACTGTATATACTATACCGGAACACACAAAACGGTGCTAATTCAGCGTTCTTTATCACCTTTCAGAACTCGTCCGCGAATATAACCAGAAACCATGTTTGGCGGAATCGGAAACTGGGGTTCACTGTACTGTACCCGCTGTTAACTCATCTTTCATATCTGCACACATTGCCTGTCCGACATGCCATCCAGAACAAATGATGTGCAAAAATGGTGGTTCGAAGTTAAGCTAGTGTCGTTATTCGGGAGTAAAACTGGTCACTTCGGGAGACTTTCTTGGCTTCGGCATTGCTCCACTCGGTCCATCCTGACAGTGCAATCCCTCACTATTTTGAAATGCATTCTTGTGCTTGCGACCAGCACGAGTGTGTGAGTAACGATTGCGTTATTGGAGACTTTGGCTCAACGCGACGACTACGAGCTTACGAGACGAACAAGCTAAAAATGGAAACATAGCTGGATGGAAACAGTCTCATTCTGCTTTATCTGCTGGTGATTGCACCCAGAAAAATAGGATAAATATAAGGAGACATCCTACATTGCCAGCAAAATGAACTCTTAAAGCGCTTCATTCCCCAACCCCTAACCCTAATCTCCAGTAGCTTCAGAATAGAGTGTTCACGAATGAACCCTCCGCGACGGTTCACATTCCGGAAACAGGGTTGGTACAGTATTCCGCTGTCGCGTTATCGAAATTAGCCACGGCGCGTCAAAATAGGTCGAAGGGACCGAGAGTATTGCTTAAAACTTTGAAAAAACAAGGGAACTCACGAGAATTCATTCGGTGCTTTGAATGGACTGAACACGGCCAGGACCAAATGATGGCGATGAACTTCAGAACAGGAGGCCGCAAAGGAACCGGTGTGACCTCTCCGAATTTAGGGCGTCATGTACGGTTGAATAGTTTGGAGAAATATGAAAAGTGCCACTAAGAGCATCTCTACCGCACGAGTCTCCCGGCTTATCGAAGGACTATTTTTATAGCCACATCTGGAAAACGATTGATCAAACATATTGTTTTATTTCTGAATCGATCTCTGGTTTCAGAGTCTCATAGAGTCTATTGGACATTTGATCTCATATGAGGCCAACTTTCATGTCGAAATATAAAATCATTACGTTTCTTTTTTTGAACTTCTTCTTCTTGCCCAAGCGACGCCCCATAGTGTTGACGGTTCGGACAGGCCAGATCTATCCAACTTCACCGACAACAGGAGTGAGAATTCGACCGAATATCCCGAAGAGTCCTCAATTTTCAAAAACCATGTCTCCCACTTCCGACCCCCGTCGCATCGTTGGATCGCGAGTTCATATTCGCGCTCGCCTTGTAAACTCCGACTCCGAGTGTTGGCGGGTGTGTGGTGCCAATTAGAAGGTCATGAAGGTCTCCGGAACCGTCAGAGATGTCAAGAAGTCCAACGTCAACGGCAGAAATGCCACTGATGTGAATGTCAGCTGGGAGCTTGTCGACAGTATCCTGATCATGTCACTGCGTCTGGCAAACATCAAGGCAGGAGAGAGTCTTGAAAACATCGCTGAAACGTGAATCCCAAATGCTCTTCAGAGTTCTGAGCAATTCGGAAATGAGCCAGGCAGTTCCGAATCGGGTATTGACATCAACCTCGTCACACCCATGATTGGAGAGTGTCATAATGTCACAAGGAGTACAAGTTAAGGTGCATCTGGCCCGGCAGATGGGCTCAACGGTACGGTATGGACACGTGCCGAAGTCATACTGGAAATGAACGGCTTCGTTTGCACGAAGGATTGGAAGGGCATTGGTGCAATCGACAAGATTGTATCTGAGAGCTCCTCCACTGCATCATTGGCCCCATTCGACTAATTCATGTGGATGTTTTCGCGGTGTCATCTGAAATTACGTGGTTGTGTGGATAACTAGGAAACTGGAAAGCAAGTCTTTTGGGACAACAAGCAAAGGTGAAAATTTCCGTGTTTTCGGGACTTTGGTCCTGATGACAAGATGGCAGTTCAGCAATCGTCGTACATTGCCGAAGAACATCACAAGGAGCAAATACTTTCCATCGGCCCGTTTTGGTGGCATGATGCCTCGTAACTGTTTCAAGCAGCCCCGCACCTGTATCGCATTCACCCGAGCTGGAAGCAGCGCCGAGACTACGGATTCGAGGTGGAACCTGGTCAAAGGTCTCATTGATGCAATTAATGATCATCGGGCCGAAGAAGTCAAGTCATCTCACCACATACGCGTCAATGAGAGTAAGCTAGGGTAGTACGGGCCAGGGGGGAGCTGGATTCCTATTGGTATTCCACACTATCTGCCACTCGATCGCGAGCCGGAAAGTGGATGTGAAATCAAGTCAGCTTGTTGTATTGTCAGTGACATCATGATTGGTCTAGGGCTGACACTGTCGGCAGATAGCGATGTCCACCAACAGTTCGAGAGCAGCTATAATAATGGAACACCTGTACTTTTCAGACTAGTTGAGACAGTGTTTCACACAAGGAGAGTTGTTTGTGCTGATTCGTACTTAGCATCGGTTGAGACAGCTAGAGTGCTTCTGAACAACTGCCTGAAGTGTACTGGTGTTGTCAAGGCAGCCAGAAAGGGACACCCTGTTGACTACCTTTCAGGAATAAAAACAGCTGATAAGGGTTCCCACGATACGATGGTCTTTGACAAGACCAGCCTCATGGGCATCATGTTAGTTGATCGGAATAGACGCTATCTCATCAGCTCTACTGGGACGAGCTCGGCTGGTGACAGCATATACCATGAAAGGTGGAGGTCCCATGTCGGAAACCCTCCTCTGGAAAGCATTTGGATTGCCATTCCGAAAGTATGTGAGAACTGCTCTGGAACATTTTCCCAGGTTGATGATCACAACTGTTGTCATCAGGATGAGCTTGAGCAGGAAAAGAAGTTCAAGGTTAAAGGTTAGGCGATGCGCGTCAACATCTCTCTACTGGCTACCTGCATCGTTGGCTCCTTGAAACTGTACTCGGAATGCCGAAAAAGTAGGGTGTTGACTGTAAACGATTTCTTCTGCCAATTGGCAGACGCGTCTGTGTTTCCAGAAATGGATGCGGACGTCCACTGGGTGCGGTAGCGTAGTAAACCTTCCACCCGTACTGCAAAATTTAGAATGGGATGGAATGCTGACTTCCGTGGCATTCCAAAACGTGGATTTCGTGTAGTACCGCGGTTTTTCAGATGGACGTCAACTTCCAATCTTTTCTTTTTGAACTGCCGCGTCCAGCAAACGCCCGCATCGACTACCCGGAATTCATCTCCTAGTAAGACATCCAGCTCGTACTACGACTCGTTCAGTACACTGCAGTTCCGCATCTTTCGTTACGTACCTCAATGTTACATGATGACCTATAGCCTGCCTCACGTGGATAAGCTTACTTTGGACCCTCCGTACTCACAATTGCTTTCCGATGGATTTCGCGTCACTGCACTGATGACCGCTACTCGCAATTTGCGCCATCCGCGGCTCTAGGAAACTGAGAATTACGCTCAGTGATGTTCGGCTGCGCTGGCTCACCCAGAATCTTGCCGTCGTTATATGGCTAGAGATGATGTATAAAACTCTGCGCTAATTTCTTGGACACTATCGTGACCATAGTGGGACACAAACAATGACTAGCCTGTGCTCCGGGAAAGGCGTTGCACATTGCATGAGTGCTGCTGGACGGCGTCAGTTTAGTGCGTGCCGAACATAAGATGTTTAATTGTATCGCGGGGCTCAAAAGTAGTGGTTTTGTCGTTCGTATTGCGTTCGTGTAGTAGAGCCTGCTTTGTACATCGACCGGGCACTGGCTAACAATGTGCGCATATATTCATACATATAGCACCGCGTGATTTGCGCCGAAGTGTTGCCAACTGCAGCGCAAGGCTGAGGCGTACATTCGAGTCGGCATCCTTTCATACGAAACAACGTTCTTCCTACACTATACGGCTACTTGTCCTTAGAAGCACATGGAAAATACAGATGCCAACACTTCACTCCACCCCTGCCGTAGCTGTGTTACAGTTGACGCGTGCAAAACGGGAAGCACACACTTCTTGTGTTGAACAGGTCTCACACATATCACACGAAGCGTAGATACAACCTCGAACTCGAGTCGACGTCGGAGAGATGTTGTGAACATGTCTTTCGTGGCATTGAAAAGTAAGTAAGTTATAAGATCGGCTGGGTGTCACTTATGACAGGGGTTGAGATCTGCGCGTAAAAAAATGCATGGGTAGATGGATGTTGTTTTTCAGATTACATTTTGCACAACCATCTGCCCATGTGTTTTCACATGAGCAGATCCCAGCCACTGTCACTAGTGACACCCCCTTAGTCTGAAGTTTCTTTACTACTCAAACTTCTTTATCCTACTATAGCAGCCCCAAAATCGCCCACTTTTCTAGGCGACCTCTCTTGCGGCTGAGCCCAAGTCTTTTTCAGCCGCTATAGTGTGTCATGCTCGCCGGAACTGGTTCTCAATCTGACATGTAGTGTTTAAGTTTGTTTACACGCATGCTATTTTGGAAGTTCGTACTACATACTTAAAAGCTGAACTTTTTCCCGTAGTTTGTGAACAACCCCTCGCCGTTCAGAATCTCACGCGTCACACAGATGGTAGCGGTGTTCAGTGAACGTAGACCTCTCTGTGAAAATTTCCCTCGAACCTCGTAAAACTCCACGTTTGTGTCCCGTGCTCTTGAAGTATCTCTGTTTTGCTCCTCCTCATCCCCAGGCAAGTACCGAACGTCACTCACAAACCCGACCGCACAAAGTGGTGCCAGTAACATGCACGCCTTATGCGTCGGATCTTTGCGGGACTCTATCCGCCTTTCCTAGACAAGGGGTCGCCGGTTGAAACGTTCTTTGTCCATCCCCAAAATCCCACCTGCGTAGATCTTCGTCTTCTCCCGCGTGCTCTCACCCAAGCCTGTGTAAAGGAGCATCCCATAGAAGGGGAGGACTGTGTCTCGTTTTCGCGAAAACTCGGTCCGCGAACACCCCTAGTTCCAGACTTTCGTACTTCACCGTCGACGAACTCACCACCACACACCTCGCCATCGCTTCTGCCGGCCGTAATTTTAGCGGGTCTTGCGTGTCCAGCACGGCGTGGTACTTCGCCGGATAGTTGTCCACCTACGCTCGTGAATAGCGCAGGGAAAACATGGCATCCCCGGCGTAGTTCGCAATAAATCGGACTATGCAGTCCGGTAGACATTGGTTCCGAGGACACCCAGCACGAGCATCCGCAGGGTTGTTTCCCCTTCTGGCAGACATACTCCGTTTCATGCCGGCCAAGTACCTTGTGGGAAGCTCCAAAGCCCGCGGAGAGCTGACAATGTCGCACGAACTTCTCACAACGCTTTCGTATCAGGCCGTAACCAAGCTCGGTAGAGCTAGACTAACGCAGTCGTCATTCCTATGGCACCCCACGAAGGGGCGATGTCTCGCAATCCTTAGGCATGCTTTTGCAGTCGCGCAAATACCACCTAACAGACCACCACAAGGTCCCCCGGTGTCGAATTCTGCAATACCAGCTCGTTCATACGCTTGATGCTCTCTTACTCTGGTCGTAGCGTCTTCATGCAACTCCCTTCGTCAGATCATCTCACCACCTTTCTTGGCCCCAACCGCTGGACTCCTTCCATACACTTCGTCCAAAGTACAAACGGTGCTTGCGAAGCAGACCAACAGGGTCAGTGCGCAAGAGCCAGCGCTTGCTAGTCTAACGAAAATGGTCAACAACTACAAGGAGAAGCTTTGGCACGCCGATGAAGAGCTGTTGAGGTGTGGGTGAGGACTACGGCAACTCCTTCCGAGTTCTCGGGACTACAAGCCGAGTTCAAAGATGTCAAACAGAAGAATGAGAACCTACGAGTGGCTTGCAGGATTTCTGGTGGCACCCTGCCGGCCACGCTGTGTGCTGGAACTGGACGTGGTTAGAGTCGCAAGCGTATGATGGAAGTGGGGGCAAAGCACATTGGTGTCGCCAGCACCGTCGAGGAGCAAATTCTGCAATGGGGCCACCGCGAAACTGCTGAGCTGGACAGAACGATCTCTGTTGGAGTCCGGAACTGGGCGGTTCCCGGTGAGCCGTGTGTAGCGGGGGACCTTTCTCCGGTCGGCCCGGAGGATGCCGTGCCGATTCCATTGATGGTTCTTACTGAATCGGAAGGAATACTCTACGCGTTCCCACTACGATGAGGCGGCGGCTCTGGTTGGAATGGAGCTTCCGGAGCTTGGTACCGGAAACTCGCGATCCTCGGTTCTGGATGCCGACTCCCGCCGCGAGTGCGACGAAGCTGTTTCAACAGATTACGCTCTATTTGCAAGGATGAGGCAGACAATCTCTGACGTGATGAGCGCGCGGAAGAGAAACGCTAACGACAATTTGTTCCAATGCCTTGGGTAATTCTTCTTGATGTCGCGGAAGACCATGTTTGTATCGGACAGCGAGCGAGCGGAGCACTCACCTCAGACACGTCAAGCGGGGATGAGGCTGACGAGTTCAGAAGGCGATCAAGGGACTCCGGACTTGTAGTGGTCGCGGTTCAGCAAGGTCTTGGATCTAGTATACGGTGGTTCCTCTGTATCTAAGGAGGTTTGTGATCTTGAAGAGCGTGATGTACTGTCTGGAAACGTGTCGGGGAGACCTGTCCTTTACGAGTTCCGGGGGTACCATGCTCAACAGGATGGGACGTCCGCGTACTGGTCCATCATGCAACTCGGACGCCTGCACACCTGACTGGCAATAGTGGTATCCTGCCTGCAGCATGCTGAGGGTCGTGGCGGCCACCACCAACGCATTTACAGCCTGAAGTTTCCCAAGTACTTGCCTTTGGCAACCGCGCAGATGCCATGTAGCGTTTGCGGCGACTTATGCCGCATTGTTCCATGAGGGATATTTCGGTATAGTTCTTCAAATCAGGAGGCGTTGCGTGAATTGGTGCATGAGAGGATTGAACAGTCTAGTGAAAAGAATGACGAGGATTTCTTAGCAAGTCCTCCTACAGTAGCCACAAACGTAGTGAAGGTGAGTTCAGGAAACAAATTCTATGTGGCGGTACGAAGGACGTGGTTTTCCGACAACATCTCCAGTACAGTTGGCGGTGTCGTCGATTGCTGCGTTGCACGTGCAGACTCAAGCGAGGTACCGTATGAGCTTTGAAATGGCGCGTCGGGACTGTCACGGATTCCGGCCTTGACGCTGGATTGTTTCCCGCCCGCTGTTGTTGGTACCCAGAAGGAGTAACTCACAAGGCAGTGAAGAGAGAGAAGGAAGCAAACCGTACTTGTATGTCGGTAGCTCGGTAAATAGGCTTTAGTTTTCTTGTGTGTTTGATTCCAGTGCGGAGAGAATTGTGGACCCGTTGGTGGGGAGAGGTGAGGTAGGACTGGCCGTGCATCAGGTTCTCTGTAGAACCTGTATATGTAGAAGCGATGGTAGAGGCAGTGGAGCTGAGGAGTGAAAGGGCGGATGTCGAACTTTGACCGCGCCACGTGAGCGGTCCCAATGATGGCAGGGGCTTTGCACAGGCCAAAGCAGAGAGACACTAGACCTTGACGCCCTCATCGCTGCATCTCTGGGCGTGGGACGGGTTTTTCTGTGCGATTTGCATTCTCATCTGGAGACTACCGCAAGCAGACGTATTACAGAGTGCCATCACCAGCGTCGATTGGCGCGACACAATCAATGTACCGAACGAAGGCATACCCGGTAGTTTGCATTGATTCACAACCATGCATACCGAAGAGAGATAGAACCTGGGCGACCTATACCGTATCTATGTGTTCTTCGTCGTCAGCGGCCAGAGGCACGAAGCTGAGTCGCTGCCGTTTCGTCGCCCCAAAGCTGCTATTCGCATAAGCGCGCTGAATGACATGTTTCCGCATTGGATCGCGTGGAATGAGATTGACGTCGAGATCATAGTCGTTGCCGGAAGGACAGAAGCCGCCGACGACGTTACCACTTTTGACGATAGTAATTTGGAGAGTGTCAAATGTTCGGACCGCATGTTGCTGGAGAAGCTCTGTGCGGACAAGTTCCGGCCGCACAGTGGTGCCATCGTCACCAGACTGGACAAATATATCAATGCAGATATCAGAAACTTCTCTGCGTAGTGATTGGAGCATCGCGGCGGAGAGGTGATCTTCTTCGTTTCCGACAGGCGGCGTGCCGAGGGCTCTCAAGTGAGCACGTTCGTAGAGTTACACTCTGAAACCTTCCCTGACAAGACGCGCGCCGTGCCTGTCGTTTAGATTCATGTGCGAGGTTATGGGGTAATGCAATTGTGAGACGGAAAAGGCTTGAGTTCGAATGGCAGCAACGTTTTTGGAGTCCTGAATTTGGTGGACGGTTTCGTCCATGGCTGGTGCCCTTCGCTTGGAGGTGCAGCGGTAGTTTTCCGTGGATGCAGTATGAGAGTGTTCATAAACACCGGCATCTAGATGTTGCAGGCTTCCAAAGTTGCGGATGTCATCTGCAAGGTGGGTGGGGAGATGAAACTCGAGAGTCTCGAGCCTGGTCGGGTGGTGGACCCCAAAGATGTGAAGCATTGGGGCTCTAAACTTATTGACACGGTCCTCAAGGTTGTGAGCCTCGGCGAAGCTCCAGTGCTTCTCTAGTCCCTGTCTCGAGCTGAGTACTCGAATGACTGAGCTCTGAGCGCAAATAGATGCGAGGGGCGCGGAGTCAGCTTCATCACATCAACGGTCTATGATTTCTGTGATCATCGGAAAGACGTTGTCAATGGACTTGCAATGTTTGGCTTCCAGCATGCGACGGACTCGTTCATTTGTGTAGAATCGATTCTGGCGATTGCCTTTGTTGGAAGCGGAGAAGTCGACGTGTAGGCCTGGAACGTAGAAGTCCCGCTCATTGGCAGCCAGAACTTTGTTGACTCCGCGATGGAGAGCAGAGCGGATGGTTCTGAATTGCTTCCGACTGTTGCCGGCGGAAGCTTGCCTGTGAATAGGACGGTGGAGCCGAGCCTGAGAAATATACAGGTCTCGATTAGCTCGGAGATGCCGATGTGGGAGTTGTGCAGCGGTTCGAAACCGAAAATGGAGTGCGTGTCAAGACGATAATTGGACGGCAGGAGGGGGCATGTCCCCAGAAAGAATGGGAACTTCCACAGAGAGGAGGTGGCGAGCGTTTGTTGCGCCTAAGCGGTGGCAGCTCGTGCCTGAGCCGGCTTGCCCAGCAATGCATGAGCAGCGGCGTCGGCCTCGAGGACGGCCACTTTTCTGCAAAGATGGACAGTAGACTACGTGGTGCGCGGCCGGAATGAGGCCGACGAAGTGCGGAAATTTGAAGTTACTTCGCAACGGTGGCAGGTTTGGCTGGTTTTGGTGTCCGATCGAGTGCCGATGATGTCCTTCTCCTTGGGCATGTCGCAGCAGTACCTGGTGAGGACTGGGTGACATTTCCAGAGACGATGGTAGGCATCTGGGCATGTGAAGCCTACGAGGGCTTCTCAATACAGAGGCAATAGCAGGGAGTGCAGGGCGGAGTGTAGTATGGAGGTTTTCGTGTCTGGTGCGCGAGTAGTCGAAGAAGGCAGAAGGACGTCAAAGTACCTGTTGCGCACGATGGGGAAGAGCTGGACAGGAAGATAGCCAACGAAGGTGTGCCGGGACATTATGCAGCGTTGGTGGAAAGCGGCAGTGAATTTGAGGAGAGTGAGATGCACGGGATACGCAACGAGGGCGCTGTTCCTTAGTGCAGTGGCAAAATTATCCGTACAGATCTGCATGCGACCTACAAATGGGTGGGTCCCTGACATCCTGGTGTTCCAGATGAAACCTTCGAGATTTCTACCCCTGATTTCTTCCTCAAGGTCTTGGAAATCTCGTTGGTACATGTCAGTCTGCAGGGGTTGTGCGGAGAGATGCGTGTCGCTCCGCGCGGGGTCATCACAATTGCGGAAATAGCAAGACTCTGTGTTAGCTTGCGCTACTTGCTTTTGTAGGGTCTCGACGGGGTCCTGGAAGTAGGCAGTTCTGAAGGACGTTCCGCTGTGGTCCAACACACGAGTTGCGGTGAGGCTCCAGTGGTGAAGCTCCTTGTCGACTACAGGGAGTGTGAGGGAACGACACTCCTCTGAGGAAAGAACGTGGTCTCCAAAGTGTGCGAGAGAAAATTCGGGATCCCTCAGGATAGAGATGATCCTGTCAAACGTGCGCGGGCCGGCAGTCCTCTCTACTTCCGCAAGAGAAACTGCGATAGATTGAATGAGGAGGTCGATCTTACTTGTGGTAGGTTCTGCATCAGGGTACGACAGGAATGGGAGGAACGGAAGCAAAGGCGCCAGAGCCTGATCAGAAAGGACGTCTTCATCGTAGTGGGCAAGAAGTTATGGGGCGGGTGAACCTTGCGGAGGGGTAGGGACGAGCTCGGTCGGTCGGTATGTTCACAAGTGACACTATTGCACGTGTTTGGAGAAGGAGTACGCGTCGGAAGACCAGTAGACGCAGTGCCGAAATTTGCAGGGCATATTGAGGGCTGGCAAAGATAGCTGCAAGGAGAAGGCCTATCGAGAGTAGTGGGAGAATGGAGAGGTAAGATGTTTTCGACGGGTGGAGCTGTCTTCTCGTTTTCAGTAAATACAAGACGTTGAGACCGCTCACGAGCACTCCCCTGTTCACGAAACGTAGTACAGGTCTCGGGCACGCCGGAGTGATCAAGTTGGAAAACGGGGCCGGCCATTCGACACACACGCACGCTATTGGTTGTGTC
This sequence comes from Endocladia muricata, assembly GCA_032356245.1. Classification (NCBI taxonomy): domain Eukaryota; phylum Rhodophyta; class Florideophyceae; order Gigartinales; family Endocladiaceae; genus Endocladia; species Endocladia muricata. Next base: position 40,022 of record JAUKWC010035388.1, read on the forward strand.
GACAAGAAAGCATTATGCATTCGCTGACGACTACTACAACGAGAGGGTGGACTCGGAAAGCAGTGATACTGCAATATCCATAATTGAAAGATTTTCAAATTTTCGTACGGTCTAGGGTAATTTCAAGGCACGGCGGCGAAACTGTGGAACGCAAGAACATGCCACAGACCCTATTTAAACCGCAGAGATGCGGGACGCCATGTCGTCAAATCTGCCAAGGTACCCTGCCGTCGGCAGAAAGTACTGAGCGGCAGTTTTTTGTTGCGATGCGACGGCGCGCACGGATAAGCAGCGCGTGTTCGAAATGGCATTCGCACGGGCGCGAGGAGTTTGGGCTGGATGCGTGGTGTGGTTGTAGAGTGGCGAGACATGTGTTGTGCGATGCGATGCGGGGAGTGCGGACTGCTGGAGGAGGAGAGCGATGCGACGCGGGGAGTACGGGCTGTTGGAGGAGGAGTGCGATGCACCGCGGGAAGTGCGGGCTGTTGGAGGTGGAGAGGGTGAGAGAGTGCGGGTGATGGTAGGGTAAACTGGAAGGGATGGTGGGCGGGATGGGAGGCGCAGATGGAGAGTGGCAGGACGTGTGGTGTGAGATGCGATGCGGGGAGTACTGACTGTCGGAGGTGGAGAGGGTGAGGGAGTGCGGTTGATGGTGAGGTAAACTGGAAGGTATGGTGGGCGAGATAGAACGTGTCGTTGAAGAGTGCCGAGGAGTGTGGTGTGGGATGCGATGCCGATAGTGCGAGCTGTTAGAGGTGGAGACGGTGAGGGGGTGCGGGTGATGGTAGGATGTGGTGCGTAAACAAGAACGGATGGTGGGCGGGATGGGAGGCGTCGTTGAAGAGTGGCAAGACGTGTAGTGCGTGATGCGGTGCAGCGAATGTGGGTCTCGGAAGGTTGAGAGGGCGGGGGAGTAGGGTCGATAGCGGGGCATGATGGTGAAAACGTAGATCCGTCCGAATACTCTAGAAGGACTATTCATGTAGCAATACGGAATCGTAGCAGAACGAGACCGGACGTTCACCGCACGCAGTGACCGTTCGGTTTATTTTTATTGACAGCGATGCGCACCTGCCCTATTTGCAGTTTCGAATGCAGCAATACTGCACCCAGAACTGCGAAAAGTGCAGTTGTAGTGCAGAAAAACTAGGGATGGACTTCTACAATTCGCAGTACGCTGCGCATTATAACTAGATCCTGAACTTCCAAAGGTCGTAGTATGTCGGCTAGTGTTACTAGACCTAGACGTCCACTTGGTGGAAGTCCAAGTCTAGTAATATTCGACCCGGACGTCCACTGGGTGGAAGTCCGAGTCCAGTAACACTATACTCGGACGTCGACGTGGTGGAAGTCCGGGTATAGTCATACTAGACCTGTAACTGCAAAATGGGTAGTAAAGAACGGGTATTACTAGACCTCGTACTGCATTGTGTGGACTTCCGCACCCATTTCCGGAAACACAGACGAAAGTGCAATATTGGTGAAAGGTTACCCGAGCTACTGTGCGCGGTGGACGCCCGCATCCATTTCCGAAAACGTGCACGTACGCTACCGAACTACCTGAGATGAGGTGCGCAGCTGTAGTCTACTGCACAGTCCGCAGTACGAGTTGAACGTATATTCATGAATTGTACTGCAAGTTGTGGACGTGGGCATCCACTGGACGGGGAAGTTCGGATTCCTTTTCTTTTAGAAGTCGGCGGCCATGCGAAAAACTGCCCAGCTACACGAACTCCACTATTTGGAATGCCTCGAAAGGTAGTACATCATTTCGTTCAACGACGTTCCGTACGATTGGAACATTTACTGAGGTACTACACCCTGTGAAAGTCCGCATCTATTTCTGGAAACACAGCCCAGTACAAGTCTAGAGGTACTGGTGAGCTAAGCCACTTTTCAAACTTTACCTTCTATCGTTCGGCATCTATTACTCACCGCTGACGTGGAAATGTGAATCTGTTATATTTTTCCAGCTTTGATCACCGATAGCGCTCTTTCCGTAGTCACATTTTCTGTATTGCGTTGTAGCTGAGAAGCTTTCTTCCTTACGTATTTAGGTAACAGACGATAGTGCCTAGGTCACAGGTCCATCTAGAGCTCACAAAAATTACAACTCTACCGTTTGTCGAGGAACTACTCCGCGCGTGTCTATAACGACTTTTTGGCCGGCAATGACAATGCTTAGAACCATCATCGACAATTTTCGGTGTTATACGTTCTCGGATATTTGTAATCCAATTCACCGTGTATGTAGTGTTCTCGACTTTTTACGGCGCTTCGCCAGACGCAGCGATACTGATTCTTTTGTAGTTCAGCCTATGTGATCGTATTAACCTTTCAGCGTCCAAGTCGCTTATCTGACATCCTGTCATGACTCAAATGGTACTGCTCCATTCACTTCGAGACACAGCTTGGGCAAAAGGGATCACAGCAGAAACTTGGATACTCGTTTGGTCAATGAGCTTGATGGGTCTAATTTGCGATAGTTTCTGTATATAGAAGAATCAAAACCTCATACCCTGTGCTACGATAAAGGGATCGCAATACGCTCTCTGCGTGGCTCTCACTGTGTACATGTGAGAAACAACAGCCGTCTACTGTCAGGGTGGAGCCGAGAAGAAATAACATGGATGGACATCGATATTTAGTGGAACTTGAGTCATGTGCGGCCTCGTGTGGTATCTGAGACAAAGTGAAAGATTTCCACCTATTCTGGGTATCACTATCCAAAGAACGATGGGCTGCCGCCAAGCCAGCCGTTCACGCCAAAGCATATGAAATCTGCAACATTGAGAACGATAGTTGGGCCCAGTAAAACTACAAGAGTACACATTGGCCTATACTTGCGATGTATGCCTACTGGCAAAGTCGACGATGAATTTCCCAAGAATATTGTCCAAAGTGGTGTAGTTGGCTCTTCACGAGAATGGATCTCAGAGCGCTGGACTGTGTCAATTACCCTGGTCTGTTTGTATGAGGGCAATTGCATACAATCAGTCCGAGCATCACTCTTCGAAAAGTTGGAAGATTGGTACTCCAAGTTGATTGATCCCTCTGTACCTCCATGTAAAGCTCACGAGCATGTGTGCAACTTCAAGTGACGATTAAAACGTCCAAAACATAATCGTGAAATTCTACGATTCGCCTTTCTATTCATACTCTTTCTAGAAGCATAAATAGAGGCTTGCTATACTATGAATTGAGTGAGAAGCACATGGGTTCTCAATAAAAACAGCTGTTATCTGCACCGGGGAATTGCAATCGGACTTCCTCAAACAGCTTGTTTTTCTGTAATTATCGTCAGACTCAAATTGTAAACTTCTGCATTTGTTTACAGACGATATACGTGTCGCAGAATTTCGGAGATTTATTTGTAGAACCGTCTAGGCATAACTGCAGTAGTTCTGCAGATACGCCTACAAGAATGTGGAATGAGTTGGCGAGAAACTACCCGCAGGAGTTACAGAATGCTTAGTCGAATTCTGAATTGCAAATGCTTTAAATTTAGATTACGCCTCGGGCCTTTTGCGTACGATCATGAGAATTACTTGATCATCTTTGCCGGGCTAGTCATCTAAAGTATACAGCTATCGTGATGAGAGGTAGGAGGCGGGATTATACGCGAAAACTGATTACCCAAAGAGTAAGCGATTTCAGTTCTGCGCTGCATTCTCAGTTGTGCCTCACTAAACAACTCAAGTTGCGCGCCAGTAGCGGTCACTTCCAGCACTACGGAGAGATCTTGAGCAGCTGCGGTGCACGATTGGCATTTTGCTTGGCTTTTGCCGGAACCCCCATTCTCAGCGAGAGACGCAGTTGGAGGTCGAGCGATAAACTTAAATATTGCAATCAAGATTAGATATGGAAGGGCTTGGTGTGATAGATGTGAGGGTGATGGGTTTTCGCACGAAACTACCTCTCCCTACCCCGAGGAATTGCAGTCGGGTTTTTTGTTATAGCTCACTGTTCTGCAATTATCACCTCATCCGAATTGTAAACTTTTGCAATGTTTTACAGGTATTACCCGTACTGCAGAATTCTGCAATTTTATTCGCGGAATTAATTATTTAGACGTAATCCCACTGATATGGACGAAAAGCAGGAGAAGGGCGCCAGTTATTTTTGAAGAGTGGCAGTGTCGATTAAAAGTTTAGCCCACTGTACTTTTAACAACCTTCGAAGAATTTGAAAACGTTCGAAGTTTACGATTTATTTATTTTCGTTGAGTGTGACGATTATGCTCGTCTATCCAAGCTCTTCATCGTCATCTCAAACCTTACCTATTCTTGTCCACTCTCACATTCCGATTGATCGCACACTCCCCTCTCCATCTCCGTCATGTCTGTGGCTCTCCCGCGCACCTCCATCCTTGCTCGAATTTATTCAGTGTTTCCCTCCCCCCCTACAGGACTATGCAGCCTTCTCGATTCGTTTCTCCTCGCCGTCCCGAAGAAGAAAACCACGCACTCCAAAAAGCGCATGCGAATGGCCCATAAGTGGTTGCGGCCCAACCAGACCGTCGTGCGCTGCCAGATGTGCGATCGCTGGAGGCGCCCGCACATGTACTGCAAGCCCAATTGCGTAGGTCGCCGCGAACAGACCGCTATTTGATCCGGCGTGTTATGTTTTTAAGGGACGCTGCCGGCTCAAGCGTCAGGTCCTTTGGGCATGTGCTTTGCGGCATAATAGCCTGCGCGATACCCGGCCTCGTACCATGACAGTAGGAGTGCCTCGAGGTCGGGAGGGGGAGAGGCAAGGAGAGCTGGTGGTGGGGGGAGGATTTGCAGCATGAAGGATGGAGGGTTTGATGGAGACGAGGATGTGGGCCGATCGGCAGTGACATGGGATTCCTGATGGCGACGCTTGCGAGACTTCATGTGGCCGTCTGCAGGCGGCGCATCGGCATCTGGGTTGGGAACTTGGGGCGCGGGGGCGTCATTCTTCGCGAGTCCGCCGTTGTCGTCATTATTACTGTGAACGCTTTCTCCAAGGTGGCTCTCTGCAGGTTGGGATTCATCTCTTTGTTGCGGCGAATGTTTTGAGGCATTGTTTGAATGGCTGGGTGTGCCCGATTTTGCTAGCTTGTGGCTTCTTGCGGCGCGCTCATACGCTTCGATTAGGGCCGAGTCGTCCCATGTATCGGGATTGTCTTCAACGAGTGGAATGAATTCTTCTACAGTTTGGGACGGTGGGGGCCGCATAAATGGCAGATGTGGAAGGTCAGAGCGTGCGGAAATTGTTTCTGTTATGACAGTAGATAGCTAGTCGCAACGCACCTTCGTCAGTCATGTTGTTTTAAAGATGTTGCCGATAATGCCTTGTTTTTTTGACCTTTGTCTATAGTCAGGGGGGGACGCATGCACTGGGGGGTGTGAAAGGTCTCGTAAGAGAGGTGCGGAGTTGAGGTCGAGAGCGAAGACGAGGATAGGCTTGTCAAGTCCGACATTAAGGAAATGCGCACTCGTGCCACAATATTACCATGTAGGCATTTTCAAACTATGCAGTATGACTGTTCGCTTTCCTCTGTATGGCATTGTATGTGCTCTTATTTTGAGTGAAAATTTCGCTTTCCGCCCGTATTCTTTTGATCCGGTGTGAATTGCTGGTCCCCTTCGCCTACGTGTTGCCCATTTATTATAACCCCTCCGATTGCTCTCCTTCTTTTATACGTGCCAATGGCATATTCGGCGCCGCCGTGCGAAACGTTGTGATTGTCGTGATTCTCTCTTTCAGTGTGTCTATCCCTCACCTCTTTCGAACTTTTGCTCACTACGATGTCAGCGATTGTGGCCGGCACGCCCGAGTCTAATGCCCTTTACGTTCGGAGGCTTGCACAATGCATCAAACCTGGCAACAAAACACGTCTCTCAACTTGCGCTCTTTCGTTCAGGTGCTGCGTCAAACAGATGGCTTTCGCTACAATGACAGTTGACGAAGCGGAAGACCTTCTCCCAGCCCTGCAATCGACGCTTGTAACCCCCTCGCTAAAGTTGAGCACCCTTGCCTTGCGAATTATCATTGAGATAGCGCGAGCTGCACCACCGAAAATCTTAGTCTCACATTGGGTTACGCTCGCTCAAAAGATCATCGCCCTTTTGAAGTCACGGACTGATGCAGCGAATCCGAATCTGCATCCTCAGGCCTTGACCGCGCTCGGCATTCTAGTCGCGGCGGCTGCGCCAGTTACGCCTCTTGGCGGCGAACATAAGGCGGCCATCTCGACTGTTAGCCAATCTGCCTTGTCCCATGCTATGCGTGTCTTGCTGGTCGCAGATGTTTCTCCTAAGAATGTCATTTGTGCGTTGAGCGTCGTATCGGCAGTAACTTTCAGCGCTCCTCGGGAGTTGCGTGCCCACGTTGTCCCACTGGGCGAGGCACTTTGGGGACGGTGGATGAACCATTCGGCACGTAAAGTTCGGGTTCTTGCCTCCGAAATGTATGCAGGTTTACTAGAGACCTGTTCAGAAAAGCAAAGACAAGAAGCTTTCAATGTTAGACTCGAAATGGCATGCAAGGAATTGGATGGGATTATGGAGCTTGTTGACTTTTTTGCGCCTTTGAATGAGGCAAAGACGATAAAATGCGATGAAAGTATCAAGAGCTTATCTGCCACTCAGCTAGCAAATCGATATGCATCTGTTTCTCTCATGCTGCAGCGCTGCCTTGTTCCCAAGAGCTCACAATATTTTTCTGTACCGGTGCCGACGGTGTTGCACACAATTTGTAGAGGCTTCTCTGAGCGAGAAATCGACCCGTACGCAAGTCGAATAGAAGGAGTGCAGCTTGATATTGATGGCATTCTACCTTTGACCTCCGTGATGATGAAAGCATCATTAGAAACACTTGTGGCTTTGGTAGACGTTCTGCAAAAGCCTGGTCTAGGTCCTTATACGAATATTATTGGGCAAGCGTTTCGCCGGAAAATGTCGCATGTTGTGCTTCGATGCCGTCAGAAGAATGGTGCTTCCGCGTGTGTTATCGAACGTGCACAACTGTACTTCGCAATTGCCGCAATCACAGACGTTCTTGGTTCTGGATTTGTGGAAAACGTAGTGGATCTGTTCGCAGAGCTCTTCAGCCATGACGTCAAGCTAAACAAAGACGTTGAACTAGCAGAGCGGTCTATCGCTCCTCAGAACAGCTTGATGGGAATTACTACTGGTCCGCGTGGTCGCAAGCGAAGGCGTAGCAGTCGGGGAAAGAACTCAGAAGGATATTCAACACCATTGGAAGGCTCCACGGAGAAGCTTGTGAGGACATCCGGGTTTCATCTCATTTCTGCTATGAAGAAAACATTTTCTGCTGGTCTGGATGTCTTCACATCTTTCTTTGAATCCCGGGGTGTACTATCCGACCCTGCTTTGCAGGTTCTCGAGAAACTTGAGGCAATCCTCAGTTCGATAATATCGAAGGACATGTGCTGCCCTGAAGGGCTTCACGCGCTCAGGGCAGTTTCCATGGGCGGCGGAAGTACTCGCTTACGAGCAGAAGCGAGTCCCTTGTTTTTAGATTGCTCCAAGTTATCATTACATGTGCTTCGATCGGAGGGCTCTGGTCATGCGGCACGTAAGATCGCTTTGCATAACCGTTCTGCGTGCGAATCCATCATTCACCCACGAGGTCCTCCTGTGATAAAGCCAGCACATCGAGTGGTAGATGCGCCCCAACCCGGGCTCGAGTGGAACAAAAGAAACCGAGAGGAGGGAAAGCTTCTTGCTGGTGATGTCCACATTGGAGCTCTACAGTCTGTCGAACGAAGTGAGATGAATAGTGGAGACCGCTCAGCTGTGATTCAACCACGCGACACTATTGAAGTGGAGAGAACCTCGGCGTCACCATCTGCGGAACCATCAGATGAAGCAAATGCTGCTGATTTTGAGATGCATGCAGCCATTGAAGTTCATGCAGGTCACAAGGAGCAAGTTGCTCAAGATTCTCAACCAGTCTCTGTGTTTCTGAATGGATCCGCACCAATCCACGACCAGAGTGTTGACGACCCAGATACTGGAAAATCATGTATGGCTGCAGACGTAGATAAGCCAACGAAGATTCCAAATATATCTGGAGGAGGAAAGAAAGCTAAGTCCGTGATGCAGAGAATAGAGGACGGTCAAACGGTGATAGGCCAGGACCGAATCCCAATCGGCGACTCACCTGCAAAACTCTCTACTACCGAAGCAGTCGTTGACGAATTAAGTCCCGGTGTTCCTGTAAAATCTCAGAATCCTGGTGTCGAATTGGAAGAGAAAACCGTTTTGATAGGCTTCGGCGGGAGGAGCAGCCAGAAAGAAGGTCAGGAAGCGGTAATGGATGGACAACTAATGCCAAAAGAACTTGATCACGTCGACGAGTCAGGCAAGGGTGAAGTTGAGGAGGAGGAGGAGGAGCGAGAGTTGATCGCCTCTCTCTGCTTTGATGCCCCAGATGACGCATAGCCATAGAGCACCGTCAATGTCTGTTAAGTGCGTCACCTTCTATCATAATGGACAAGCGAAAGTAAGTGATCGAGAATGCCGTTCGCTTGAGCTGGAGCTTTAGTGTGTACGCTGACATACGTGATCATAAAGTTGGCACAAACGCGAGATCGATAGCCATCTCAGACATCGTCGGGGGGATAGATGGTCACGGTACGGAGACAAGTGGTGTCTATTCAAATTCTTTTTGTTGAATGCGCAACATCATCTTCAGGACCGAAAGCAAAATCGAAATTTCTCTTCCCTGAATCTCCCATCTGGGCGTCTGGGCGTGCAGTGTGTGGTAATTCTATTCCTAAGAACCGTGGTGTGAGCGGTATCAGTCCAGCATCCGTGGGGCTTGGTAGTGTAAAATGCGAACCACTCCCAAAGCCAAAATTGATACTGTCGCCACCGCCACCGAAACTGTCCATGTGCATAAAAGGGGTCAGAGGCATTGGAGCCGAATCTCGCTCGTTCGCATTGGAAACATTCCACGGCGGCCATGTCGTGTTGCCAAGAGGGCTCATGCCTGGAAATCGAGCACTCCCAATATCTCGGAAAGGGTCGTTTCCGCTACTGGGACTAGACAGAGTGTTAAGTGCTGAATACGAATGCAAATATTGATTCTCACGGTTAGAGTTGGGGATGATCACCGTTAGATTGGGACGCACTCTTTGACTAGGCTTGCGTCCGATGCTCGTCTGGGCTTGGTCAGCGGAGGTGCCATCTTGCAGCTCTGTTCGTCCACTCTCGTCTTTTGTCTCGAAAGAGCTCCCCTTTTTGTCAGCATCCTCTGGAGAACGCGGAGACTTGTCATTTGGTGGTCCACCAGACTCTAATCGAGTTGAATCCGACCTCCCTGCTGGTCCTTGTCGCGGTAAATGCGTTGTGGATGGCAGTACGATCGTTGCAGGCGCATTTAAATGAGTCTCGGATGGATCAGCGTACTCAGGCTCTGCACCAGATGGCCCCTCAATCACTTGCTGGTGCCGAGGAGGGTGGAGATGTCGACCCGACTGCGGCTGCGGCTGCGACTGCGACTGTAGTTCTGGGCCTGGCCGGGGTGTGGGAAGACCGAATGCTGCTGAGAGCTGGCGACCAGCAGTATGCGGAGTGAATAACGGAGGCACGGGTAGTTCAGCGGTGAATTGCGGAGTGAACTCCATGCGCAAAGGAGCTCCATTCTCATTCTGGAGCTTTTGCACGCGCACAGCCGAGTCTCGCGGAATTGAAGCCCCTGAGGAATAAAACATTGCGGGCGGAGGCGGATAGTGGTAGTGAGGTTGAGAAGAATTCTGTTGTAGTTCTGGATGCACTGGTAGATTGCCTGGAGATTCTCCGGATGACAGCTTTCTCCCATTGTAGTACTGGTCTTGCGCAGAACCATCTTGTGGTGCTGAAAACTTTTGCACCGGACGGGGTCTGCGAACTGCAGCTGCAGCTGCTTCCATTGCTGCTTGCGCGAGGTGTGGTTCGTTTACAGGAATATTTGAAGTTCCCTTTGACGCTGCCAATTCGAAGAACTGTAACAGAGTCAGAACATTTTGATTAGTGCATGGTCAGTATGGTTGTCACATCACCCACACAATAGTTGACATTGAACTGCATCTTGTGTCCTATACGTACTCTATCCTTCTTCCTTCTCTCACTCGGTCCGCTGTAAGTGGCATACTTTTGCAACACTTTTTCCGGCTCTACGGAGCTATACTCGAAAAGCTTTCCATTATTCAAGTTGAATATAATCACACTAACCTCGCAATCGCAGAGAATACCCTGGGAAGAAGCCGGAAAAAAAACAGTTAGTTTTCAGACATAGTTTACCCGAGGAACTGCGATTCTAGTGGGATGATATTTCTTACCAGTTCCATGGCCTTCTTGAGGAGACCATTCTTTCGTTTTAGGAATGTCACCTGTGGGATAAATTTGTTGCATGAACATGGTCAGCATCACTTAACGCGTTATCTGAAAGCTCATCCTCGGATGCTATAGCGTAAGGATGTGCTGAAAATACCTGTCTGTTTCTGCTATCCTCAATTCTTTGGATTTTGATCTTCTTCCGCCCAGCTGTCTTCGGAGGAGTTGGGGGCATATCAGCGCTGAACTCAGAGTCCATATCGTCAAGATGTCAACTTAGGACAAGAGCGACCGCTTCCACTTGAAGTCTTTCGTTTTCAGAAACTGGCATGCACCCAAATTGACTAGCCCCGAATAGAGTTCTTCATACAAGTACTCTTTCAATGCCAAAACGGTTTTACTGGCGTGGAGATTTTCGCTAGAATAGGAAAAGTTACGGAACCGTCTCTGGTTTCTTCTGGCAACACGAAGCATCTTCTCTAGGGGTTGGTGAAAATTACCTGATGCATGTGGGATTATGGCGTGTTGCAAAGGGGCGCATCGCGTGACTAAACTTGATGCAACCACTTAATTTTGTATCGGAACCCTTGTTTGGGTAATCGCTGTCCATGATTACGTGTCGAAGACGGCTTCGCGAATGTTATTACGCTTGATGAGTACCTGATTGATGAGCCCCACAGGATAGCGACTGCCTTGGATGAGTGATCCTTGCGCCCACAAATTGAGATGTCTACTGAAAGAAAGACCGGAGTTTGCTCACGTCTGCAACCGCGGCAAACCGGTCGCGGCTACTGGATTCATCTCATTCTAGTTCAACGACGCATCTACGCAATATGGCATTGTTCTTTGAGTAGAGTCAGTGGTTAGATACATGCTAGCGGATTGAGTTCCAAACTTCCGCCATGACTTATAAGAGTCCTTTGTTCCAAATGACTTTCATTCAACCCTTACAAAGTCGTTAGATAGATATACGAGCAATGTCCATCCATGTGCAATGCTTTTCATCCGATAGCAGCGGGTTAGAGTTAGCTCAAACAGAACCAGTACTGCAGTAGCACTGGGAGACCGCTAACACCTAGTAGAATTCTTCTTCACAGATGAAGTATCGAAAGTTAGATTACAGTCTTTGTGCAAAATGACTGCTTCTATCGCTATGACTTTATTTAAGCGATGCGACCCATCACGGTGGTTTTCCAACAGTACTGACAGAAAGAAAAATCCCATTAACTCTAGAACCGAATGTGACTTTCGCAACTTGGAACTTTGTATGGAGAGCATCTGCTCATAGTGAGAGTGCAACTCCGCCAACCATTTCCACGGACCAGCGACAGTCTTCCTGGCGCACATGTGTGCGACAAAGTAAGCCTTCTGCTCCGGAGCTACTAGAGAGCAAACACTCTTTCCTAAACAAGTAGTGGCTGCACCAGAAGGATACCGCTGCAAACTGCTGGCGACCGGGATTCCTTCGTGTTTGTCCTGGGCATCATATATCCAAACCTGAGAGGAACTCCCCCAGGTACTGAGCCAATTCCAACTAAAGCACCGGCCGCGAGATGATCTCCTCGAAATACTCAAGATCCTCTGGCAAGTCCACATCCCTTAGCTCTCGCAATATCCCCACCTTCAAGCCTTCCTCGCGCGCGCGGTTTATTGTCGTCTCCAATACTTGCTCAGAGCTCCACGGGATATCACGAAACAGTTCTCTCTGACATGCACACATCCCAAGCAAATAATACCCCCCATCCGACGCGGGGCCAATCACTACATCCTCCTCTTCAAGCCGTGCAAACGCTTCTCCCAACAGTCCTGAGTCCACCTCCGGGATATCCGCTCCCACTACTACCACACGCGCTGCGCCCTGAGCAAAAGAAGCCTCAAATGCTGCCTCGAGCCGCGTGCCGAGGTGTCCTGGCTTTTGCGAAACGAGCTCCTCGCGTTCTATTGATGCTTTGTCGTCGGGTTGGAGCCAAGCACGCATGTGTTTTTCAGAGGCGTAAGCGTCCCATTGAGAGGGACAGGCGTAGTGGATAAAGCTGGAGAGATGTGGGGAGCGGGAAAGTAGGAGACGGACAGTGGCGACAATACGGTCGGACAAGGCGCGCGAGACGGCGGCGGCGCAGTCGAAGCCAATTAAGGGGCTAAGTCGAGTCTTGGCGAAGGAGGAAGTAGGGTGCTTAGTGAAGATGAGGATGTGTGAGGTGGCAGGCACGCACTCAGGCATTCTACATACAATGCGACGATTGAAGAGCAGGGGGCGCGAGGTGCAAAGAGTGAAATACGATGGCACGGGCAGGGAGATGTGCGACCTTGGAAAACAGTAAACGTGTTGAGCTGAGACTGAGGAGCGTCAAGACTACACGAGATGAAAAAATATAAAGGTTTGCACGTTGAGAGATCTTACTGGATGTTGTTCAAAGATGCGTCGTGTTGGACATACGCCCTCGCGAGAAAGAGGTGTAATGTTTTTGACCTCATCTTTATTCCGATGACGTCTTATGCTCTACAAGTGCGTGTCCCGCAAATACTCGTCCCTTCCAAGCACATCTTTCACTAGCCAAAATCTCAGATTAGGAGTGTATCTGTCCAGAATGGAGCTACCAAAAACCACTAACCTTCAGGTTGAAGGGTTCCGGTCAGAACCCGAATCAGGGAAAGCTAGTCTAGTGTTGATCTCGTTTTCGTCTTTATTGTCGTGCACCTACATGATCTTCCGTATTCAGCAGGTTGATCGTATCCAGTCAACGGGCAGCGAATAATCCAATTCTAATGCGCTTCTCTTCTGAACAATTAGAATGGTATAATAGTTGATAACATCATGTCCTGTTTTCTCTCTCTGAAATGGAGGCGAAGCAATCTCCTCCCAATATGGATCGGAGTGTCTGATAGGACTATGGTTTTTAGAGCCCGTGCCGTCAATTCTTTTCGACGCTTTTCATCAGATCCACACAAGCATTTCGGAGAAAAAAACATCGCATCGAATGTGAATGAGATGCATCCCAAACTGGCGAGGAGTTCAGAAGTTGTCTTCTCGTTTCTAGATAATTGCACCCTTAACGCTACCCGACCTCCTACGCTACTGCAACGACAGGAGGAAGAACAGATGGGTCTGGATGCAATTTAACTCAACGTCATAAACATGACGCTTTTAGTAGTTTGTGGATGTGCAGTTCACAAAATGCTCAAGGGCCTCCTGAGTAACACAGAAGTAAAGATGATGCTGAGTCCTCCTCGATGGCTCTTAACCCATTCTTGTCTAGCACAGAGGTGAATGGTGGAAGCAGAATCTCGTTCAAAAATGCGATTGTTCAAGAATTTTCTCTCGAACAAATTAACAGCGAGGAAACCTACGAATCACATTTTTTTCAGACTAGATTTTTTATGAGGGGGTAGGACAAACGTCGAAGGTAGATATGCGTCTACAGCGTTCCGACCGGCTGCGACCAGCTACTGTATCAACCCTTTCCGGTGCGTATATGCTATGGCTCCTACCTCCGAGCGACGCCGAACTCGAAGCCAGAGCCTGCCTTATGTGTGCTCTTTTCGCAACTGCGGGGCGAGGTTTCCGAATAGAATCGGTCTAGTTGCGCACGAGGCCGTGCATCGTTCTGATAGGCCGCTGAAATGCCTGGTGCGCGGTTGCAACGAACAATTTGCGACTCTTGCGGACCGCACCTCCCATTTGAGTTCCTCGCATTCTGCACGACGGAGAACGCGAGCTTCAGGCCAAGTAAAAGAGGCTGTCGCTGCCCTGGAAGACAATGTGTTTGGGAGGGTTGGAAATAGCAAACGGCAGCACTGCAAAGTTAGCACGGAGCAGATAAAGTTGCGAGCTACTGGGGATGCCGATGACGACGAGAATCGTAAAGAGGCTATGGAGATTGCTGATAATGCAATGTATTTGGCGTCGCAAATGAAGGTAGCGAGAGTAAGTCACAGGGGCTCTGCGTATCATTTAGATACTTGCGGCGCTATAGTACAGCTCTCTGACAGTGCACTGTATGGCGCTGGCATTCGTATTGCTGAAAATATAGAGCCCGGGTATTGCGAAATGGGTTGCTCAAGATTACAAAAACGCCCACAAGTGGGCTGTCTGGATTCAGGATGGGGTTGCTGATTTTCCTGACGCCGAATTGCTGGACAAAGTTGTACGTTATATCCCCCCATGATTTAGTTCTGCAAGCTCTCTCTTTTGCCCTTTGCAAAACCCAATCTGAAAGATTCTAACTCGTTAAGCTGGTGCACAAAGGGTGTTAGCTAAATGAGAAAGGACTTTCCGCACGCGCTCTCCAAAATGCAGAACGCGCATTTTTTGAGTCTGTTTTAGGATATGCTGGCCTCAACGAAGACGTCCTGCAGAATTTGCTAGCTTCTGTATCTACCGCCGATGATCCAGACCCGGACAAGGAGCAAGAGGAGGAGAGTTTTAATACGCTCGTAACAGTAATGGGCGCAGCGATTCAGCGTAAACGAGTTCTTGCGACTCTTAATGGCATGCTTTCGGACCTCGATGCTTATTTTTCGCAGTCAGAAAGAAATCCAGGAATTGAGTTATCATCTCGGAATGCAAACAATAATCGCGAAGATCTTGTTTCAATAGCACACGTTTTGTTGAAACGTCACTCTCATATGTCTGCCAGCGAGATCCGGAACCACCTCTCTGCTGCAAGTGAATACCTAGACGAGAAAATGGTAGAGATTTTCGCGTACGAGGCAAAGCTTGCTTGCGAGGCCGAGAATGAGAAAGATGCTGGATATGGAGCCAAAGTTGTACGTGGCGAGCTGCTCAATTTCATGCGCAATAGATTTGAAGAGAATTCTATAAGCTTCCTCCGCCAGCTGGATGACGGTTTATTTACCGAGCTGTGCGAGCAAGACATGCAACTCTTCGACATGTATCTCTCGTTTCTTCTGGAGAAGTACCATTCTATTAATTCTTCTGGAGACGACGCACTGCTTGGAATGGTGCGCGACGGAGTAATGTCATTGCGGGAAGCCGCGGAGGATCAAATTGCAAAGAATAAGGAATTTGGCATGGATAAGGGTGAAGTTGCATCGCGGCTACAGGCATTGATGATCAGAGAAGGGTATGTGTTCCTTTTGTGTCCATCCTTTCGATTTTTTATGTTTTTCCGTCGATACGAGTAGCAAGTTTTCACTGACCTTGCGTTCTCACTCGTGCAAACTTGCCAACTGAACTTGATGTGTGACCTCTCGGATGAAGAGTGCTGGGCTATATGTCTAGCTCTGCAGTCGATGCGTACTGCTCGAAAACTGGAATTAAGGGGCTCGGTATGTGATGGACGTAGGGAAGGCTCGCCGCGGTATGATTTGAGTTGACATCTGGATTGTAATTCAGAAGACGTTTTGAGAGTGCTTTATAAGCGTACTCTCTCAGATGTGAGGATACCTCTTCATCAGCCCTCATTCTGGGCGATAGAAGAGCGAGCAGCTTGTTTGGGTGACGGTTTCTGCACTGTCCAGAAGGAGCTCGGCTCTGGATCTCGGTAAAGAGGATTCGCAGAGTCTGCAGGTGACGTGCGACAACAGTCATACTGCAGCAGGGGAAATCGCCCACATATTTTAATCGGCCTCTACACAGCCTCCGCAGCAGAAAATGAGGGCCTGACAATGCTCCACCACCCGCTGCCATATGTTCACCGTTCCGCCAAATTCGCCGCCCATCGCATCCAACGCTTTCCTTACCGCATCCCACACCGCTCCTGTTTCCGAATCACCCCCCCCCCCACCAATGATCTCCTTTACTACCCCCTCCACCCTTGCCGCGCGCACTTTTCGTACCCTGACACATCCTCGCCTTTTTTGCACCCTCGCCCCCCCCACCATGCTTCTCAAACGCAAATCGGCCGCCGCTATTGTGATCGGCGACGAAATCCTAACCGGTAAAACACAAGACACCAACACGCAAACGCTCGCGCGCTTCCTCGTCTCGCACGGCGTCATCCTCTCCAAAACCGAGACCATCCTTGACGATGTGGACACCATTGCCTCCACCATCCGCCGCCTTGCGGCCTCTCACGACCTCCTCTTCACCAGCGGCGGCATTGGCCCCACGCTCGACGACCTGACCTACCAAGGCGTTGCCGCGGCCTTTTCCCTCCCCCTTGTCTCCCACCCCGAAACGCTCACGCGCATGCAAACCACGTCCCCCGACATGCCACTCAACAAGGCCCGCCGACGCATGGCGCTGCTGCCTTCGCCCTGCGAAACGCTGTGGACAGACGGGTTGTGGGTGCCGTTGTGCTGCGTGCAGGGGAATGTGTACGTGTTGCCGGGGATTCCCAAGCTGTTTGAGCGCATGCTGGGTAGCATCCCGCAGGAGCGCTTGGGCGGGGTGCGGGCGCGCGCACGACGAGTGGTGCTCTGCGAGATGGGCGAAGGGGACTTGGCAGAGGCGCTGCAGCGGGTGAAGGAGGGGAAGCCGGACGTGGCGATCGGGTCGTACCCGGCAACGACGGAGGAGGCGAGGCGAGAGTACCGGACCAAGATTACGGTGGAAGGGGATGACGAGGGGGAGGTGAGGGCGGCGGCGGAGGAGCTGCGAGAGGCTGTGGGCGGAAGGTGGGGGGTGGTGGGTGCGGGTTAACCCCCCCCCCCCCCCCCACCAAAGGGGGGGGGCGGC
>JAUKWC010035389.1:0-15977 GCA_032356245.1 Endocladia muricata
CAGTACGCAAATGTAGTAGTACGAAACCAGAAATTCACCGCGCGCAGTGAACTTTCGGTCTAGTTTTAGTAAGTGCGCTGTGCGGCTGCACTTTTCGCGGTCTCGAATGCAGCAAAACTGCATTTAGAACTGCGAAGAGTGCCGTTGTTGAAGAGTAAAACTAGGAATGGAATTTCACACTTCGCAGTACGCTGGACAGTGGAGCTGCATCATGGACTTCCACAGCCCGTCGCATATCAGCTACTATCACTAGACTCGGAATTTTACCTGGCGGGCGTCCGAGTGTAGTATTACTACACTCGTTTAGGAATACCAGACCCAGACTTCCAGTAGGTGGGCATCGGAGCGTAGGTATACTAGACCCAGACTTTCGCCTTGTGGACGCCCCGGTGTAGTATTACTAGACTCGGACTTCCTCCATGTGGACGTCTGGGTCTAGAGGTACTAGACTCGAACTTCCACCTAGTGGAAGTCCAATTCTAGTAATACTACACTCGGACGTCCACCAGGCGGAAGTTCGGGTCTAATAATACTAGATCCGGAACTGCAAAATGTGAAGTAAACCATGGGTACCACTAGGCCTCGTACTGCACTCAGTGGACGTCCGCATCCATTACCGAAACCACAGACGCGGTGCCAAGGAAGCCACAGGACCGCAACTCTCCGCGACGAGTCCATGAGAGATCGAAGAGGGCCCGAGCAAAGAGGAAGACAAAAATTCGGCTAGAGCATACGGGGAAATTCAAGAACAACACATCTCACGGCCAGCAAATGTAGCTACCTTGCACGTTGTCTTCAAGTTGAAATCAGATGAAGACGGAAGGCGGAATCCGAAGTCTAGAATTATGCCGCACGATAACCGAGACAATGAAGAGGAGCTGGTACGATCTGCCCCGTCTAATGTCCCTTTGTTTGTTCTACGATTACTGCTCCCATTTGTGACGTTTCTTGGTTCAAGAATGAGATTTGCAAATATAACAGGAGCTTATTTGCAAAGAGGGCCCACTTGAAGGGACATGTGTGTTAGACCGACGTGCGAGTGGCCAACCTCAAGAAAAGTGTTAGAAAAAGTACTTAAACTACGACACGGTTTTGTAGAACCTCGAAATCAATGGCAGATAGTCGTCGAACATTGAATTTTAACTGTGGCAAGCCTCGAACGAATGTTTGGAATATCGTATTTACTTCTGAAACGTACAGCCGATGGGAGTGTGAAGCTGCTCGTGGCAAAAGTCACAGACTACTCCGTATTAAGAGGGAGCGTATAGGACATAGAGAGTTTTCTGCGTACTGTAAAGAAAGTATTTTTCGTAGCGAAAACAGTCGTCGACAAAAACGTGTACTTTGATTGATGTGAGATTGAGCAGGAGAATAATGGGAGTATAAGAATGCCCATATTGGCGTACTTTAAGCTCCTTAAATCTTTTGTGTCGTCGCGTCCAAGAAGGAGCCGGCAAAACTAGGTCGCGGATACGGCGGAGCTGAAATAGTCCTAGCCGTTGGCAGCGACCATGTTATATTTTGGCAACAGAGTGCTGCATCAGGCCACTTTTTCTACTTCATTGCTTCAACAGGTGATCGTGAGGACTAAGCTTGAACAGTTCACGATGGCTATCAACATCCTGTCTGAATTGTTAGGACCAAAACCGCGGATATCGTACATATCCCTGCCGAAGCCAGAAGAAACCTTGCAAGTTGTCATCACGACTTTCTCAGATGCCTCTTTCAAACAATTTATAGGAGACAGGCATGGTCAGGCTGGTTTCATCACTGAATTCCAAATAGCATCAAGTCAAGGTATGCACTACTACCATCTACAAGACTGGTGCAGCTGCAGAAAGAACAGAATGAGGTACTCTCCATATAGTCCTGAGATACTAGCTTGCGCAGACGCTGATGACAGAACATTCTACCTCAAGTACGATATGACCTCCGTAATTCCCGAAGTCGGCATCAAGATTGAACTGCTGACAGATTAAAAATGTATGTATGATACGATAATAACCGTTCATGATGATCGAGATTATAGGCTATGGCCTACGGTGCACAGGAAGCGAAACAGGATTGACTCGAAGGAAATGGAGTTTATGCGACGGACCCCCGGCACAGAAAATCCTGCAGAGGGACTTCCCAAGAAGAACCCACCACTGATGATGTCCTCAATAATATGGCATCAACAGGAACGATACCGATAAATCTGACCTGCGGTCACTGTCAGGATAGTACGGCATGGAAACAAGCTGACAGCGATAGTGGATAAGTTACTGTAGTCCCAAACGTGCTCTGTGTACGACCAGGGGTAATGTGAATGAGCAATTGTAATGCTGCACATATTCATCACATATAAAGGGTGTTAGAAGACGCGAAGCCGTCTATACTCATCGGCTTACATGCATATGAAAGAAATGCATGTGCGGATCGATGAGTGTGAAGACAGTATGTATTTAATGGTTGCCTGCGTTAACGAGGAATGCAAGCTATGTCCTGCGATTTATCAGCACGCGTCCGTTTCCATAAATGGATGCGGACATCCACCGAACGCAGTACGAGGTTTAGTAATAACCTCGGTTTACTACACACTTTTCAGGTCCAGGTCTAGAAATACTATACCAGGACTTCCACCAGGTGGACGTCCGAGGCTAGCATTATTGAACTTTTCGCAGTTCCGAATGCAGTATTAATGCATTCGGAACTGCGGAAGGGGCAGTTGCGCGCCGTAATCAGTGAAAAAAAACCGACCGCTACCTGCGCGCGGTGAACGTCCAGTCTCGTTTGACTATATTTTCGTACTGCTACAAGAATAGTCCTTCTAGAGTATTTGGACCGTCCTACGATTTCATCATCACGCTCCACCATCCCTCGCGCTCCATCACCCTCTCGACATCCGATAGCCTGTACTTCTCGCATCGCATGGCGTACCATATGTGTCGCTAGTCTGGAACGACGCATCCAATCCGGCTCACCATCCTTTCTAGTTCGTACACCACACTCCACCATCACCCGCTCTCCTTCACCGTCTCCACCTTCAACAGCCCGCACTCCACGCATCTCGTCGCTCACCACACAGCTCGCCACTTCTGACCGATGCCTCGCATCCTGCCCACCATCCGTTCCAGTTTGCACACCACACTTCACCATCACCCGCACCCGCTCACCCTTTCCACCTCTAACAGCGAGTTCTCCCAGCATTGTATCGCATCGCACACCACACATTTCTTCACTCTTCAACGACGACTGCAATTGCGCCTGAATCCTTTGCGCTTGTGCAAGTATCGTTTCGAACACGCGCTGCTTACCTGTGCACGCGGTACCATCACAAGGAAAACCAATTGCTCATTACTTTCAGTTCACGACAGGGTACCTTTGCAGATATTACGAGTTGGCGTCCCGCCTCGCCGCGGTTTAAGGAGGGCCTTGGGCACGTTCTTGCGTTCCAACGTTTCGCCGCCGTGCGTTGCAATTACCCTCGACTGTACGAAAATTAGAAAATCTTTCAATTAGAGATATTACAGTAACACCTGCTTCTTGACTTCCACCTCTTGTTGTAGTATCCAGCAGCAAATGTGTGATGCTCTCTTATCGACACAGCCAACAGCGTGCGTGTGTTTCCAATGGCATGCCCCGTCGTCCCCCCTTGACCACTCCCGCGTGCACGACACCGGTTCTAGGTTCCTATAACACAGAATTGCTCGCGAGCAGACCTTCAGTCTTGTACTTACAGAAAACAAGAAGACATTTCCACCCGTCGAAAACACGCAACCTCACCGTCTTCTCACTCCTCCGGCCAGCCCGTCTCCTTGCAACTATCATTGCGAGCCCTCAATGTGCTCAACAAATTTCGGCACTGCGTCTACCCGTCTTCCGACGCGTACTCCCTTTCCAAACACGATCACCAGTCTCACTGCCGAGCACACCGACCGGCTGACCTCGTCCCTGCTTCTCCACAAGTCTCACCCGCCCCAGAACCTCGTGTCCTCAACAATGTTAACGTCGTTTCTGATGCCGCTCCGCCGCCTTTGCTTCCCATCCTCCCATTCCTGTGTTATCCTGATGAACAACTGACCACAGGTAAGACCGACCTCCTTATACAATCTATCGCAGTTTGTCTTGCCGAACCAGAGAGGGCTCCCGGCTCCAGCACGGTTGACGAGATCACCTTTTTCCGGAAGGATCTAGACTTCTCTCACGCGCACTTCCGAGACCGTATTCGCTCCTCACCAAATTGTCACTCCCTCACACTCGCTGTTGTAGAGAACGAGCTTCACAATCAGGGCTTCTCCGCAACTCACGTGTGGGACCGCCGCCGTACGTCCTTCGGAACTGCCTACTCCCGGTACCTGTCGAGATCATGCGTAAGCAAGTAGCTCACGCTAAGACAGAGTCCCGCTGCTTCCAGCATAGTAGTCACCCCCCACAGAACGATACATACCTCTTCGCGCATCCGCTGCAGAGTGACGTGCACCGACGAGTTTTTCAAGACCGCAAGGAAGAAGTCATAGGTAAGGAGCTCGAGAGTGTCATCTGGGACACCGGGACGGCGGAGACCCACTCGTTTGTAGGTTGCACACAGATCTGTACGTATAAATCCGCCGCTACACTTAATAGCAGAGCCCTCGTCGTCTATCCCTTGCACCTCACTCTTCTGAACTGCACGGCCGCTCTCCACCAACGCTGCATAATTTCTTGGCACACCATCGTTGGCTGTAATCCTGTCCAGCTCTTCCCCACTGTGGGCGACGGGGATTTTGACTTCCTTCCATCTTCTTCACCTACTCGTGCACCAGACACCAGAACCTCCATACTACACTCCCACCTGCAACCTCTGCTGTCGCCTGTATATGAAAAAGCCCTTGTACGCTTCACATGCTCAGATGCCTACCATCGTCTCTGGAAATGCCACCCAGTTCTCCCCAGCTACTGTTCCGACGTACCCGAGACGAAGGACATCATCGACATTCGATCAGGCACGGAAGCCAGGGAGCCATGCCACCGATGCGAAATACTTTCAAATCTCCTCACTTCGTCCGCCTCATTCCCGCCGCGCACCATGCAGTCCACCATCTATCTTCGCAGAAAAATGGCCGACCTCGAGGCCGACACCGCTGTTCATGCATTACTGGGCAGGCCGGCTCAGGCACAAGCTGCCACCGCACAGCAGCAATAAACCCTCGCCACCTCCCCCCTGCAAAGGTTGCCATCCCTTGTGGAAACATACCCCCTGCTTCCGTTCAATTCTCGTCTCGACGTGCACTCCATTGCCGTTTACGAATGGCTATACAACTTCCACCTCAGCATCTCGAAGCTAATCAAGACCTGCATATTTCTTAAGCTCGACTCCCCCGTCCTATTCACAGCGCAAGCGTCCGCTGGCAACAGTCACAAACAGTTCAGAACCATCCACACAGCTTCTCGTCGCCGAGTTAAGAGAGTTCCGGCTGCCATTCTGTGGGACTCCTACGTTCCCGGCCTACACGTCGACTTCTCCGCCCCCAAAAAAGGCAGTCGCCTGAACAGACTCTACACAAATGAAGGAGTCCGCCACATGCCGAGAGTTAAACGTTACACGTCCGTTGACATGGTCTTTCCACTTATCACAAGAATCAGAGACCGTTGTTGTGATCAAGCTGACTCTGCGCGCCTCGCATCTATTTGCTATCAGTACTGAAACATTCTAACACTCAGCTCGAGACAGGGACTAGAGAAGCACTGGAGCTTTGCCGAGGTTCACAACCTAGAGGACCGTGGCAATAGTTTTAACGTCTCCATCCTCCACATCTTCTGCGACCACCACACGACCGGGCTCAAGGCTCTCAGGTTATATCTCCTCGCTCACCCTGTAGGTGGTATCCAGAACTTTCGACGCCTACAGCATCTCGATGCCGGTTTTTATGAACACGCTCACACTGCATTCAACCGAGACTACAGCCGCACCTCCAGGCCAAGGGCAACAGCAATGGACGAAACCGTCCGCCGAATCCAGCACTTCGAAAACCTGGCCGACCTTCGAGCTCGAGTCGGCTCTGTCTCCAAATTGCGTTGCCTTACAACCTCGTACAGGAGTCTCGACGACAGGCACGAGGCGTGTCCTGACTAGGAAGGCTTCAGAACGTATCTTCGCAAACTTGCTCATTTGAGAACCCTCGGCATGCCACTTCTTGGAAACGGAGAACGCCGCCTGACCGCCGCGATGCTCCAATCACTACGCGGAGAAGCTCCTGACATCTGCATAGATATTCTTTTCCAGCTTGGCGACCAAGGCGCCACTGTCCTGCTGGATGATGTCCGCGCCAAGCTTTTCCAGCAAAGTTCGGTCCAAACATGCGGTAATCTCCAAATTTCTTTTGTCAGAACCGTTTACGTTCTCGGCAACTTCTATCCTTCCGTCAACAACTATGATCCGGACTTAACTGTCATTCGACTCGACCCGATGCAGAAACATGTCATTCAGCGCGTTTATGGAAATAGGAGCTTTGGACCGACGAAACGGCAGCGATTTAGCTTCGTGCTCCTGTCCACTGACGGCGAAAAACACGCAGATACTGTATGGATGCCCCAGATTCTGTTTCCCTTCCGTATGCATGACCCTGAATTACTGCAACGTACCTAGTATGCCTTAGTTCAGTTCATGGATTGTATTGGACCAATCGACGCTGTTGATGACACTTTGCGATACGTTTCCTTGCGGGGGTCTACAGATAAGAATGTAAAACACACAGAAAATCCGGCCCTGCTCCTAGAGATGCAGCGACGAGGGCGTCGAGCTCCTGGTTCTCCCTGGTTGGGCCTGTGCAATGCCTCTGCTATCATCGGGAGAGCTCACGTGGTGCGGTCAAATTTCCACATCCCCCATTTCACTCCTCAACTCCACTGGCTCTATCATCGCTTCTACATGAACAGGTTCTACAGAGACCCTGATGCACGAACGTTCCTACCTGAGCCCTCCCCTGAAACGGACGCCCCATTCACTCAACACTAGAATTAAACAAACGAGAAAACTACGATCTGTTTAGTGAGCTACCAACATACAAGTACGGTTTCCGTCCTTCTCTCTCTTCTGTGCGTCTATGGTTACTCGTCATCTGCTCCAACAACAGCGCGCGAGGGGGAATCCAAAGTTCTGGCGGGAATCTGTGGCAGGCCAGACGATCCATTGGAAAGTTCATACGGTCACTCGCTTGAGTCTGCACCTGCGACGTATCAATCGACAACACCACCAAGCGTACTGCAGATGTTGTCCAAAAACCATATCTTCCTAACAGCCACATATAGTTTGTTCTCTGAACCGACCTTCATCTCGTTTGTCGGTACTCCAGGGACGCCGGCTATCCAATCCTCAACATCCTCTTCACAAGAAGGTTCCATCCCCTTATTCACCGAATCAGGTAACGCCCCCTCAATCTTACCACCATCCTCAAACATCTGTTGCGACACAATGCGGCATGAAACCATGTAAACGCTGCATAAGATCTGCGCGGTTGCCAACGGCAGTGACTTGAAAACCGTCAGTCTGTAAGAGCATTGGCGCTGCCGGCTACCGCCCTCACCGTACTGCTGGCAAGATACCGCTGTTGTCTGCCATGCGTCCAGTCGTACAAGTTGCATGATGGACCCGTAAGCGGACGTCGCATCGTGTCGACCACGGTACCTTCGGAACTCGTAAAGAACATCTCTCTCCGAAGAGTTTCCCGACACTAAGTCACGCTCCTAAAGATCATACGCCTCCTTCAGTACAAAACAATCACCGTATGCTAGATCCTCGACCTTGCCGAGTCGCCACTGCGAGGTGCCTGGAGTCCCTTTCTCCCTTTCTGAACTCATCAGCCTCACCCGCGCCTGAAGTCCTTGTGATGAGCGCTCCGCACGCTCGCTGTCCGATACAAACGGGATTTTCCGCAACATCCGGAAGAAATACCCGAGGCACTGGCACAGCTTGTCCTCAGCGCTTCTCTACCATGCGCTCCTCACGTCAAAGATATTCTGCCTCATCCTTACACAAAGAGTATAGTTTGTTGAAACAGCCTCCTCCCACTCGCGACGGGACTCGCCGTCCAAAGGCAAGGATGACTAGTTCCCGGGACCAAGCTCTGCACGCACCATTCCGACCACAGCCGTCGCCTCACCAGAGTCGGAATGCGTACAGTACTCCTTGCGGTTGGCAAGAACCATCGATGAAATCGGCACGACACCCCCGAAACTGTCTGCGGAAAGCTCCCCCGCCACGCACGGCTGACTGGGAGCCGCACAGTTCCGGATTGGAACAGAATTCGTTAGGCCCAGCTCCGCAGGTTCGAGGCGGGACTACTGCAAAATCTGCTTCTCAATGGGCTGGGCAACGCCAATCTACTTTGCCCTTTCTTGTGTCATACGCTTGCGACTCTGACCACCTCCAGTTCCTGCACGCGTTGTGGCTCGCTTGTTGCCACCAGAAATCCCGCCAGCCACGCATGGTTTGTCATTCTCCTCCTTGAAATCATTGGATTCAGCTTCTAGTTGCAGGAAATCGGAAAGCGTGGCGCTAGTCGTCATTCCCACCTCAAAAAGCTCTTGATCGCCATGCCATACATTCTCCTTGCAGTCATTGACCCTTGTCTTCAGACCAGCAATCTCTTCCTCCTGCGCCCTGAACTTGTTTGTCTACTCGGCAAGCATTGTTTGGAGCTGCTCCATATGCTCACACGAGACCGATTGTGTGCGAGCTATAGCGAGAGCCTCAACCCTTGTCCGGGACGGCATGGGCGGAGCTGGAGACCAAGAGGGTCTCACCCCCGATGCAGCAGGAGGGTGCAGAGTTGCACGGTGAGTCTCCCCTGCTCTGGTGCGGATGTGCGACCGCAAAGGTGCCGCATTGCCGGGCATGCGGATGCGTGAAGCGGGCGGAATTTGTAGCTGGACGATGAATCTGGCTGTGTTCGAGCTACAGTCAGATTGAATAGACGCACGGCCGGCAGGCATCGGGTTAGCCGCACGCTCTCGTGGAACTGCCAGTGTGATGTTATCGCCGTGAGTCGCCAGTAGAGTGGCACCATCGGCTTGTTTATCTTCTGGACCAAATAGAGACGGCGCCGGAGTTGTCTCGGGCTGGAAAGCCGCCGTCAACCTGCCTCCTGGGTGCTACTGAGTTGCATTACCCTCGCCGTTCGGTTTAGTCACAGCGAATACCGCACCTGGGGCATCTTTCTCTCCCTCCCGCTGCTCGTGAGTGCGCTTGCGAGATCTTCGCATCGGAACAGCCCTTCTCGTCCTTCTGGCCAGCGGAACCATCGATGTAGATCTGCGCCACGGGCAGAACAGGACAGACGGAGGCTCTGTGAGAAGAACAAGTTCGAAAACTACATCGCAGTTGTTGTGACCGGAGCAACCCAGACCCCAGCTAACAGCCACTACTGGTAGTGGTACCCTTGTGACATCATGCACAGGCGGAGAGTGCCTGCGGACGTTTGAATTATCATAAGCGTCAACAGCACGACTGGAAGCAAAGGATGAGGGCCTGCGAATGGGCATTCCAAAAAGTAACGAACACTCAGACTTCGGTAGTGTCAGGAGTGACAGGGCTTGAGGTCTGCGGATGTGAAAATACATGCGCAGATGTATATTGTTTTACAGAAAAAAATTTGCACATCCATCTGTACATGTGTTTTGACATCTGCGAATCTCAGGCCCTGTCACTAGTGACACCCCTCCGCACCCTGAATAGTGTACTCAGTTTTCCAAGTTTCGTGAAGGGGGCGCCACTGTTCGTAACTGCTGTTCCGGGACAAAAACGTGCACGTGTGTGAGTATGTCCTGTTCCTGGCCGCTGTCCTCCATTTCTGCATCGCAGATGGTACAAACCTGTTCCCACAGCACGATGCCTCACACCTTCGTCATGCCGATAAATCGATGCGGTCTCCGCGGCTTTCCTTGCCACTGCCTCGTCTCTCATCCCTATACTTCTATCCACTTGGTTTCCTTTGCTGCGCTTGCGACACTCTGCTCCTCCCTCATTGCATCCCCATCCTTCCTGGGCTTCTTTCTCTCTTTCGTTCCGCACTGCGCTTTACCCATACTGCCGACTGAACTCAGCCGGCCCAAGGCAGCCCGCGCATGCTTGCCTCCCTTCGTCGCCGATCTCGCGTCATCCGACGTGAGCGCAAAGTTTGACGTTACGAAGTTCTACATGTCGGCCTTCCTGCACTTTTTCATCGCAGCAGACGACGAGGCCTTAATAGCAATCAACGAAACTGCCGCTGTGAAGAGCAAGCAGCGCCAGCCTGGTAGCTACTGCCGCACTTTTATCGAGAGCGACAACTCGGTCTCTCGTCAGCTGGGCAGCGAGCAGATGAAGCAAATAGTGCGGGCAGCGCTGGCAATCCTATTACTGATCCGAAAAGATAAGAAGATTGGGGAAATCGCGGATGCGGCCGTGAGCGAGAAGGGCTATTGGTTGTCCCGTATTGTTGGCACCAAGCTCGTTACCCCTAAGGTCAGGAAGGTTGGGGAAGTACTTCTGCCAGGAACCTTTTCTGTTGCCCACATCAGAATCTTCGGGGTTCTCACATTTTTCCACGTTATCAATGTATGCCACTGGAGGCGCGGCAACAAACATTTATTCGCGCTGAAGGAGATGAATCAAACCGGAAATCGTCTCGCGTTTGTTGTGCAGCTACCAACTCGGGCGTAGAAGAATCTGGCAGACATATTGGGAGCTTCGGGGTGCGAGTCATTTGTCGGACCCTACCTTCTGTTTCATCCTCGCGTTCAGCAAGTTGTGGTTTTCACGTCGCACGCTGATGGCTTTTCGCCCGTCACGCAGGAGACCACGCTGCAAGGGAATGTGGTAGCAAGCGTGTAGAAAACTACGAGCAGTACAGTAGCTTGGAGCCGAACTGCTGAGAAGAATGCGGCAATGCGGGCGGTTATGACTCTGTTTCTGTCGAGCTTAAAATCCATCGTCTCAAACCAAACTTTGTTCGATGTCAAGCACCGCAGCACCTGGCCGAATCTGGACCGCTTTGAATCGCATGGTGATCACGTGCCATGAGGTTTTGCCGACTTGAGCCGGGATGCACGGGAGACCTTGGGGCTTCAGCGTGAAGCGCCTGAAAGAAATGGCGCGTGTTCGGAAGTTATTGGGATGGACTTGAAGCTGTCGGATGCAGATCTGAAAGATACAAGGCCGTTTCGTTGTCGGCGGGTGACACTTTCGAGCACCACGCCCAGTGTGGGACTATCCGGGCAGCCTCCTCGTTCTTTGTCTTCCCAGCTAAAAGAGGAGGTGGAGCTGGACCTGCAGCGTAGCGACAACGAAGTGGGGGATGTTGTGGAACACATTCGTACGTAGCACGGTAAACAGACTTTGTGGTCCATTCTGAACCCATTGGTGCCGGAGCCAAAAGACCCCCTTCGTGAAGCACCAGAACCAGCCAACCGCTGAAGCACGTCTCCAATGCCAAACGAAGTGTCAGCAGAGTCGTTCCCTTAGGATAATCCATCGCCTGACCTTCTCGCTGAGATGCTCGGCGTGACGAAGTCGGACTGCCGTGTCCACAGCTGGACTTTTAACGACCTTTTCAACCATCACGCTGACACCCTGGGTGAGTACCTGGAAGGTGTGATTCAGCTGCTGTCAACGGGCCCTTCGTTCAAGACCAGAAGCGAGCGGGGTGCGGAACTCCCGATCATTTCTTCACCCGCAGGGACATGGACGCCTCCGTTCCAGTATTCGACGAACTGCTTGCTTAAACAGGCCACTGAATCATTTTCTGCTGTGGTGTACAATTCGGCATGTTGCTTTTGCGCCTCAAACGTTACAGGCGAGATGTGTACGGCACATTGAGTGACGGGGCCAGTGCCTCGAGGGGAAGGCGGCAGAAGGAATTCGTGTTTGACAGGAGGACCAGCCGATAGCTCAGGTCCGAGCTCTAGGTCATTACACGCCAAACCCGGTTATAAATGTATATGGCCTCGCCTCAGTCGCGCAGTGGCCTGTCCACTTCTGGTGGAGGAATGCGCGGCTTGAAGTACAGTCTGCGCGGGTATGCTACCAAAGCAATGGGCATGTACAGTTTTCGCACGCAGCATGGATGAACTGTATGGATGGAATCCAGGGACTGGAGCCCGGAGAGGTGTTGAGAAGAGCTAACGAACAGAGTTGCATGAATATGCCTCGACAAAAGCAGAAATGCATCGATCATATGAGCAAGCTGCTGTTGCAGTATTCCACACCGGGGGACCCTATGGCGGGCCTGTTCAGTGGTATTTGCGCGACCTTGAAAGCATGCCTGGGGCTTCCGAGACATCGCCGTTTCGTGGGGTGCGATAAGGATGACCACTGCGTTAGTCAAGCTCTACTGAGGTCGGTTAAGGCGTTATGCAAAAGGGTTGTGAGTACAGCGTGCGACATTGGTGGCTCTGCGCGCGTTGTGGAGCTTATCAAAAAGTACTTGGCCAGAATGAAACTGAATGTGCCTGCGAGGAGTGGGAGCAACCCTGCGGATGCTCCTGTAGGGTGCCCCGGGTATCAATGTCTAAATGACTACGAAGTCCGGTTTATTGCGAACTACCCCGGGGATCCCATGAGTTCCCTGTGCTTTTCACGGGCTGCTGTGGAGAAGTGCCCCGCGAAGTACCACGCTCGACTGGACACGCAAGACCTACCATCTTTACGGGCGGTGGAAGCAATGGAGAGTTGTGTCGGGGTGCGTCTGTCGACGGTGAAGTACGAAGATGTGGGACTCGTGGTGTTTGCTGACCAAGCCTTCGCGAAAAGGACGACGATACACCCCTTCCCTGGGACATGCCAGTACACAGATTCGCGTGAGCGCACAAGAGAAAAGAAGAAGATCTTCGGGGGTGAAATTTTGGACGTAGACAAAGAACGTTCCGACCGCGTAGCTCTTCTCGTGGAAGGGCGGGCGGAGTTTCGCGAAGATCCGGCGCATAAGTTGTACATTTTACCGGCATCATTTTGTCTGGCTGGGTTTGTGAATGACGCCCGGTACTTGTCTGGTGATGAGGAGGAGTAAAATGCAGGTACTTCTAGAGCACGTGAGACAAACGTAGATTTTGACGAGGATCGACGCGAATTCTAGCAAAGAGCTCGACGTTCACTGAGCACCATTATAATCCGTGCGACGCGTTATTTCATGAAGGGCGAGAAGCTGGTCACAAACTACGTGGATAAGATTAGCTTCCAAGTACGTGGGAGGATCTTCCAAAATAGCGAGCGGATAAACAAAATTAAAAACTACACGCCAGTTTCAGAAGCTGTTCCGGGCGAGCATGCCACACTATAGGGACTGAGAAAGACCTGGGCTCAGCCACAAGAATGGTGGCCCAGAAAAGGGAGCGTTTTGTGGGGCGCTATAGTAGGAAGAAGAGCTTTGAGAAATAATGAAAATTTTGACTACGAGGGTGTCACTAGTGACAGCGGCTGAGCTCTACACATGTCGAAACACATCAGCAGATGAATATGCAAAATTTAATCCGAAAAACAACATCTATCTGCCCACGTACTTTCAAAAGTGCAGATCTGAGCCCCTGTCGTCAGTGACACCCCCTTCATCCGGGACATTCGTACGTTCTTCGAACGTGAAATGCATCTATTACGGCCTGCTCAGAACTTCGTCTTCTCGTGCGCGACGATAATTGCCGTGAACCGTGCCCAACCAACCTCCCGTGGCCCTCGTGTCCCTACCCGTCCTGCGCTACCAATGTCTTCTCCCATTCATTCCTTTCTCGACCGTTACCAGCCCACCCTCCCCAGCACATGGATCCTTTCTTATCTTATCTCCCTTCTCAATATAAAAACCCTCCTCTTTCATTACTATTGTTGATCCTTTCTCGCAAGTGGCGTACTTCCGAAATGACCGACAAACTTCCCATCACGACCTCCACCCGCGACTCGCTCACGTTGACCACGGAGCCGCAGCCGGGGGTAAAATCAGAGCCGAAATCGCAGCCGGCGGCGACTGGAGAGAGTTCCGAGCCGCAGCGAATGTGCAGTCCTCTCCATCGGAGTTTGCCACCACGCAGACGCCTGCGCCGGGACGCTTCAGGCTAGGACGGCCGTTCGTCCGACCGCGCTCCAACACTAGAGAGTTCGGACGGTGAGGGCTCCGATTTGATTGACGTGTAGGTCGGGGAGCAGCCCGTGTCGTGTCGAACTTTGTCGAAGGTCGACTACGAGTCCACCAGGGTCTGCGTATATATTGCGCGGACCACACAGCTACGGCACGTTCTTCGCAAAAGCATGCACGCCACCATCGCCGGCCCCCAGGCCGGCATAGTTGAGCGCGGCTACAAGTCCGACGTTGGCGTCATTTCGGGCACAGTGCGACGGTGCGACAATCGCTCGCTACCGGATATTGCTGACGAGACCATCGAGGACGTCATGGTGTTTCGCGAAAGTGTCAAGTGTGCTATCGTGGAAGGCCTTCATCGCCGCCAAGCTGTCCGTAGCCTAAAAGAGGGAAGGGACACCACGACATGGGCTCGCGAGCGCCTCCGCGTCCGTCTTGTCCGCCGAAAGGATCGACAGGATATGACGGATACGGATATCATGTCCGACTCGTCCCAACAGAACGCCTCCGCCGGAATGGTCCGCATCGACAACTCGTTCTTTCACTACCTCATGAGTTTCATCCACTTCACGCAGGCTCTCGACGTAGAGAACGACATGGGTCCACAGGCGTTGAGTCAAAACGGAACTGCGGAACCAATGACGAAGGCCGGTCTGCTCCGAGCAACCGGCCTACCTGCCTAGCGCCGCTACGTACGTGTGGCGAAGATTCTCCCACGAAACTCAGGCCTCGTGAAAGTACTGAGCGAGATTACGTTCGACACCTCGACCTCTAAAAAGCTCGGCATCACTCACCTTGATGACCAGCATCATTGGTCCGAGAGCCCTCGAGTCGAAGCTCTATTCATGACTTCCACGCCGCGGTTCATCGGCAACGCCGACCGCGACGGAAAGTTTGACCGTAAAGCTTTCTACGCGTTCGCGCGCCGGCTTTTCCAAGTCTACGTAGACTTTTTTGAGAAGTATAGCAAGGCGAAGGGCCTGATTTGTGGCGACTTTCTGGGGACTGAGACTGCTCAATCGAGACTCCTCAGAACTTCCGTCAAAGAGCTCCACCTGCATGTAATGCGCCTCTACTCCAAGAAAGACAACGACTCTCGAGAAGATCTAGACGAGGGCAGCAAAGGCCGCGCTATGCGCTTCGCGAATAAGGTAAACGAGAACTTTGCTCCAGGGCCTAGCAAGCACACCGCCCCGGCTCGGGTTAAGACCCCAGCTGCTGTGCCTTGCACACGCCGGTCTGCCCGGCGTGCTCTTGCTTCCCATGCGACTGCACTCAACCCTGCAGGCTGTTCGCGGAAGGCCCCAGCAGTGTTGCCCTCCACGAAAGCGTTTGACAGGGAGACAACTGCTGCATCCTCCTCACGGTCAATGCCTCGAGTTGTGGAGGTTGTGCAGTCTGCGGAGTCTGATGCAGTCAGAAAGGGCAGTGGGGCAGTCGAGACCAGAGGTTGCTGAGAAGACTAAGGCGGCCCAGGAGAACACAGACCAGCGTAAAGGTGCCCCCCAGATGTTCGACAACAAAGTTCCGATCCAGCTGCCGGTCAGCACTGCGGACGAGACCCTAGTGTTTGCAAAAACACCTGACACTCGAGAAAATCTGGCATATGTCGGCCCGCCAGATCACGAAGGAGAGAAGTTGCGGGTGTGGACGGCGAAAGACCCGCACCCCATGCTCTGGCTGCTTCCCATTCACATACCCATTGAGCAACGGGCGCATTTCTACCTCTCCATCACGGCTGCCGTAGCCGTGCATCGGTCTCCGTTCTTCATGGGGAGCTACTTTCACTATACGGGGCTCGAGGGCATCGATGTGGGCCCGGACATCTGGAAGCTCAACCGACCTCAAAAGCACTTTTGGAGAAACGTAGGAGACGGGGTTGAGGATTATTGTAGAGGATATTCCTGCTTTGAGAAG
>JAUKWC010035400.1:0-15971 GCA_032356245.1 Endocladia muricata
GGAGGGGGGGGAGGGGGCAGAGGGGGGGGGAAGAGCTGGCGGGGGCGCGCACGGGGCGCCTGCCGCAGGAGAAGGAGGAGGGATCGGCGGATAAAGTGCTGTGGGTAAGAGAGGTGGAGGGCGTCGTGAATGAGTGGTGTGCAAAGCAGCGCGTGCGGTACGGCGTGTAAAAGGGAGAGGGGGGGGGAGGAGGGGGGAGGGGGGGGATGGTGACGGGCGATGGAGTAGTGCGTGCGTGGACTGGGCCTGGTGGGATGACTATCGTGAATACTCGGCCGCAGGTGGGGTGGTCCAAGTGGTGCGTGGGATGGTCTCGTGGTGTACGAGAGGTGTGTAAAATGGCACGTATCCTGCACATCTTACTTGACGCGCGGCCCGTCTTGCAACGAGAAATGGTGTGTATGGCCGATCGCGTCACATAGAAGTGACACCCAACCGGCGATCATCCTGGCATCGCCGATTCCGCTGCTCTGCCAAACTCCCCACCGAGCGAATTGTGCGTGGCCCCTTGCCGCCGCTTGTCCATCCGTAGTCCGTTTGGTGGCCTCGAGTCTTCGAATCATCAGCGACGCCGGTCCGCCCGCGCAGGTCGTCAGCACTTGTGACGACAGAGTCATGCTCGATCCTCCCCTACCCCGACCGCCACCCCCACATCTCCCCATCTCCCTCCCTACGCTCCCAAACACGCCCTGCTCCCCGCCTCATTTCGTACCCACCCTCTGCAAGGCATTTGCGAGTGGCTAGCTCGACGTGCTTGATGACGCGGAATAACACCGCAAGACGGCCAATGCGCCGTTTTGAGCGCGTGAAGGCCGGTCGAGATGCCTCAGCGTGGCAAGTGTCAAACTGGTGAGGAGAGGGAATGTGGTGGCGTGATAGGGGCAGAGTGGGATTGTTTGTCGTCGGAGGAAAGGAGCGGTGACCGGTAGGAGAGGTGACCGGTACGAGCGGTGACCAGTACGAGCGGTGACCAGTACGAGCGGTGACCGGTAGGAGGGGGGGAGGGTGAGTGGGACAGGTGAATGGGTGGCTCGTTTGGCCGGGGCGCAGCGGACGGCACGGGTCGCGAGATTGGAGAGGAGTTTATGATGCGAGGGGTGCGGGGGGAAAGAGGGGGTGGTTTAAATGTATTGCGTAGAGATAGGGAAGTAAATATAGGTCTCAGGACTGGGAGACAATGTGAGGGTTATGCGTGTGTTGGGAGGCGCCCGGTATTTTAGATAATTGCTGCGAGTCGAATGCTTGTCAGGGAGGTATTACTTGACAAGGACAAAAGAGGTGCGACGTTTTCATGGGCCAAAGTGTGATGGAAATGATTTGGAGGGCCCGAAGCGACGAGTACGAGGATACGATGCCGATTTTGTGCTTTTTAACGTGCAGTTTTAACTGGGCCCGGAACAGGATGAGCCCCGCGAGGCCGAAGAAGGTACGTGGGACGACGCTTCCTTGTACCCAAACCATGAAACAGTTTCTGGGAGTGCACGTTGCTCACGCTCAGTGGCGTCGATGTGCCCACATCGACACTAGTGTGCCGCTTAACTCTGTTGTCCCTATCAGCCGATAGGCGGAACGTGTCTTAGCCATCATCATTCTGCAAGTGGTGTAAGTCGATGTGTGGCGTACGTCGCGCAGAAACAGATCCAGTTGTGCTTTGAACAAGTCCCCAATCCATTCACAATCGCGGCAGGTTTTTCGGGGGGCGCCGCAGAGAGTCGAATAAATATGCTGTTCCCTGCCGTAGTGGGGGCCTGCGTTGCTCGGCACACACACCCTCTGCACCTCGAGACCATTTTCCGTGTAATTGCTGTCCCCGCCGTAAATGCACTTTTCTACTCGTGATATGCCGTCCACAAACTTGATCTAGATTGGATGTGAAGCAACACAATGCAGTTTTCTATGGGCGTGCAAGGCAGTCCTCAGTCGTATGAGGACGCGGTTGTGTAGACAAGTCCCTGGACACAAGCACTCCATGTAATTTTATGGATAGCAAATCCGAAGGAAGTTGCGTATCCGCAGACTATTTTCGTGTCCCTGGGCGCAGCTGTTAGGTCATCCAGATTTTTTGCTTTCCATATTCGCAATGCAAATTACGTGTATGCGAAGGCCCTTGATAGGAGTACGCAGTATTGCTTACTTCCAAAGAGTATGAATATATCCATCGCGAGATTGTTCATTCCAATTCTTCAGCGAAACAAGAGCGTAATTTGTGCAAAATTGTTCACGGCGCGGTATCCAGCCTATAATATAGGCGCTCGGTACAGCCGATGATATACGAAGATCCTCCAGTCAGAGATGTGCCTTAAGTGTTGCTCCTCTATTCCTCTGAACGCCAAACTGACAAACTTGGGAGCTCATGTATTGGCAATCAAATGCCATCCCCTCTTCTCTCGAAACCTTATGACGCAAAACCTCTCGCAACACTATTGAACAGCAAATTGTCCAGTGAGCGGCAGTGCCTAAGTTCTGCACTTTTCGCACCCGTGCTTTTACTGCGTCCATTTTCCCAAGTTCTCATATCTTGTAGAACCCATCATAGTCATAAAGTTTGGCCGACTGTTACGGAAATTTTAATACTATGAAGGATTCTAGTTTTGCGGACTGGTACGGAAAATTATGTCTGGTTTGCCCTCGGATTTGTGGTGGTTGTCAGAAACTTTTGTTACTCGTATCATCACGGCTTCAGATACACACTCTGACATTCCTTTGCAAGGTTGTGGAAGTTGGTTATTTAACGTAGAGAACATACCCATGTTTGAAGGACATTGTGAGACTTGTGGAACTCCACCGCAGAAACATTTCGAAGTGATAGCAATTTGTTTCTATAATGACATTCCAGAAATCTCCCGATACGTCCCAGCATACCTCCGGAAGCATACTACTGCTGAAGACTTCGTAATTATAGTGTCTCCATCCCGAGTCACTCACAATTCAGACAGAAGATGCTGCCTAGATCACACACTGGTCAGCTGACATTGACCATCTCTGAAGGCAAAAGTGACTCCGAGAATTCAATTCTGTGGCCACAGTCGCATTGGAGTTCGACGAATTGCTGCTTCGAGAGAGCGATAAAAGAACTGATAGATGGGTATAAATGCTCGGAATCATTTGAAACAGTCTACTTCTGGGTACAATCTCCGGTCCAGTTCGTCAGTTAGGTAGGCAACTGTGTATCCATTTTAAATAGTTATATCGACTGTGCGATGCTGCAATAAAAAAGAACTCTCCAAACAAAACCACCCAGCATGTGTCTATATTTAGGCGACGTTCTGTTTTGAGCTGGTTCATATCGATTGGTGATGGGCACGCTGCTGTAATTCGCAATCGTTTTCCATATCAAACTTATCAATGTAAAACGTGTAGTAGGCGAAGAAATTTCGTTCGATTACTGGGCGACAAACAGAGAGAAAGAAGGGCACCTAAGAGTAGAGTGGCACAGTAATTAAATTCCTGCTCAGCACCAAAAATTCCTTAGCGTGATAGTAATCTATTGGGTGACGGTCTGTTCGTCAGTACGCATTTTCATATGATATTCTGATTTATTTTCAGTGAATGAGTATTTGAATGTGAGCGCTTATCACTAGTATCGCGTGATTAAATGCCTTGAAATCTCACAAACTTTCAAGATAATGACATATAGCAGTCAATCCACAAGATCGACATCACTCAGAACGATTACCTGCTTCTGACCTCCATCTAACAAAAAGCCACGCATTTTGTTATTGCTTGATTTATACCGTCTAGTACCTAGAAAGGCGGAGGAAACTGGGAGTTGAAGGAGTATTTTTCAATCTTCTTCTTCTCACCGCACGTATTTCCCTATCCCACATCACAAAAGATATTGGCAACATGGCCTCGGCTACGATAACGACCTCGTAAACAACTGAACTGAGTCAAGTACTATAACACATGGCTTATGTACACATTTCGGAAAGCAACAGCTGGTTTTACCTCTCGGATTTACCTTTGCGAAACAGTATGTAGTGTTTGGAAGTTGCAAGGAAGGATTCCATCTGACTTTCGCGCCATTAACAACATCAATATAACACAGAATCATTTTCGCGTGTTGCATAAAGATATAACAAATGTTATGTTGAAGAGTGACCTGGTCATTTAGATTGTTATTTCACGTACACATCGAACTCGAATGTAACAGTAGTACAATGGTTAATCTGTCGCTCGATGGCCTCTGAGTTTATTCTTGCTTTGTAGGCAGTTTATAAGAATATAAGTGCTGGCTTGAGACAATAACTTACTTCAGAGAGGGGCTGGTGAGCATGTAGACAGAAGGTCATATTCGTCGACCATTCGGGGATATAAACAGAGTGTTCCTTCGGCAGTTACAGATGTAGAGATATTGACAATATCCAAACTGTTCCTGAAAACCCACCACCCCATCGACAGGAGTGTTCTATCTTTTCCGCTGCAACACCTTAACCCAAACATGCGTAAAAGACTATTTTTATGATGCGCCTGTCTCACTAGATTTTTCCTCCCGACTTTGTCAGCCATCAAGTACAGATGACCGAGATTAGAATGCAGAAACTACGCTACTACTTGTGTGGAGAAATAATATGGGGACGTAGCAGTTCCAATTCAGTCTAGCATGCCGCACTACAGTCGACCGTCCAGTGCGCGGCACGAACTTGTAGTGTGTTCAGTACAGAGAAAAACACTGGACAAGATTCTAAGCGGGAATTACTGTAGTAATGCACAAACTTCGAGAAGATCATTGCCAGCAAAATGCCCCCTCATTGCGGGCTAATAACGCAGAAAATTTTATCCTGCACAATCAGGAATTTTTGCAAGTAGTTGGCAAGCACTTTCCATCCCCTCCTGTCCCCAAACCCTAATCCCCTAATCCTTAAGAAAACCTCTAATTCCCTAATCCCTATTCCCCGAACTCCCTAACCCTCATCCATTGGCCTCATAATACAGGGTCCGAAATGAACCCTCCAAAAGGGTTCGCAGTCCAAAACCAGGGTTCATTTTGCACAATAATGTACCATTAATGGCGCAGCGTTGAAAACCAGGACTGTACGCTGTTCTTGTTCAAACCTGGAAACTAACATCATTCCTCAAGAAATTTTCTAACTAGGTTGCTGTACAACTGCGATTCTCAGCTTCGGGCAACTTACGCTCATTCTTTCCGGAACCTTTCTACGTATTTGAGGCAAATGAAGCAGTAGAGCAGATTAGGCTGGGCATTTAATCAGGTTCCAGTCGCACAACTCGTGAAGCACTCAGCCACTGTTTTGCAGAAGGAAACTCGTTTAGTAGACTCCCAATACTTTGGAACCGTAGTTGCAACTACATAACAGCCATATCACACTTGATAGTTACGAGAATATCTCTCTATCATAAAGTAGTCTGCCGGAATGTTTGAGCTTGCCTGTTCACGGTTTGCGAGCATGTAGTTCACACATTCTGTTCGTCTCCAGAGGATGCGTCACGGGGCAGGTTGGTGAAGGCTAGTCCTAGAACAGGGGACCTGTCGAGAAGGGGCGTAAAGAGCTAGCTGGGAAAGTATGATATCAAAGATATGATTGGTGGGCATTTGATGCACGGTGGGACATTTGATGATGATTTTTTCTGACACCTTCCCGCCAAAAGATGGCATGAGAAAATTGTTACTTGCTTCGTAAGGAATCAAGTACAGAAGCAGTGCGACGCATTCGAATTGCTGCTCACTTCCGTCCTCAAATTGCGTCACCAATATCGATGCCCCCAATGCCTGAAGTGGCCTCTTGCCCGTCGTGTCATGGGTATCATTCTCAAAGCACCTACTAAAAGTACATCATGCGGCACGAAGAATGAATAAATGTCGCCAGAGTAACAAACGTTTGGTCAACGCACTCTTTGCTTTCTTGGAAGAGCGATTTGGCATTCTACCGCGTAGTCGTTCACACTTCTCCGTGTTTGCTTTCGCCCTATGTTTTTGCTTCCGGCCAGTTCTGGAATTGATGAGGCAATGTATGCACTCAAAACGACAAGTAGGTGGGTAGGTGTTTGATTTAGCGACAAAAAAGTTGAAAAATCGCGAGTAGTACTTGGAGAGAACGTTCGTCATTAGAGATACAGCTCATTTGTGACACAAAGCTTGTCTACACGGAAGCCCTCAAGACGGTGATTGACAAGCTGATACTGTACAATCATGTTCGTCCTAATATGGGTGTACGCATGTACGCATTACTCCGATTATATTCATGGCCTTTCATAAATAGCCATTATGAAAGCATGAAGGTCAGCAGACATACTAGTCTAAATGATCGTTTCACTACACCTATCTTCTGGAATCTGATTGCGACTACGATTTCCAATGGGATTGCTTCATCTAATTCATGCAAACTGCAGTTGTAGTAGTTACTACAACAGTTTAGCAGACTGATTTGTTTGGTAAATTATGGGATGATTTATGATACCATGATAGTTCCGGGATTTTGATTTGGCCCGCGATTATCATAAATAAAACCGCAAAGTCGCCCATCCAATAGATTTGACTACAACCGCAGCATGCCTTTATCATTCAATTCCGATTTCATCGCTCATACTGTGCCAGGACATCATGAAATGGGATCATCTGAATGTCATGAGCAGCATCTTTTTGGCACATTGTTTTCAACACCAGATGACAACCTTCTCTCTGTTTGTTGAAAACGCGTTCCTTCGATATCCAGCCTTTGCCATCTTCTAGGGCGCAACTCCATGCGTAGCAAAACAGAGGAGCTTTGCGTATATATTCTCAACGTATGCTGCAAGTACAGTAGGTGGAACGTCCCTTCGACATATTCGCTTTTCTCGGCTCGGCTTCGAGTGATTTACTTACGCAACCGCATTTCGTGATTGACAAACTCATTTGACATCTGTTTGTTGTTCTCCATTCAACCGTACCTCCCAACGCGTCACTACCATCTCTTGGTCGGAACTTCTATTCTTTAATATCTGCGAGTCCTTCATCCGTGGAGCACCATCTTGACTCCTCCGGATCTGTGTTGTTGTTTTTTCGCGTCCAGTTCAGTAACAGGCACGGTTGGAATCATCAATCATTCGCAACCAGCTCGTCGTACTTTCCGACACCATTCTCGATCGACTCGGACACCGACAAGACTCCTCGTCTGGTCTCATAAGTTTGGGGCGTGGCGTGGTTTCCTGCTGCCGCGAGCCATGCCTACTGGTGAGCAGAAGACCTCTAATCTTCAAGTCATCTTGGGGATCAGACGCAGGTTGAAACGAAACGTGAATAGTCGGATATCTGGCAGCACTCGGTGGCACCAAAGAAATCGCAGGCTTTCGAGAGCACTCTTCGCAGACAATGCTGCGGACGCGTCCACAAGTAGTGCCGAAATACAGCACATGGCAAAAGAGATTCAAGAGAATGCACTGAAGAATTTCCGAGAGAAATGGAACTTTGATGTGGAACAGGAGAGGCCGCTGGAGGGTCCTTATGAATGGAAGCCTTCTTCGGGTCTGTGGCTCTAGAGTTTATTCTTCGGCAAATCTACGGTAGAAACCATACTGCTTGTTCTTGCAGCTCTACGACTTCATAACTTTTCTGCCCCCGCGTCAATGAGTTCGTCACAGGATTCATAGGCACTAACTCACAAAGAAGGCGTACATGGGCACTACAGCTGATGCGGGAATATACTGCAAGGGGTGTTTGTACTCCATCTTGTCATGAACCTTGCTACTGACGTACAGGACTAGTTTATCAACGCTAACTTTGTACGCATTATACAGGTGATTGATGCTAACTGAGCCCTTCGTGATTAGAACCATACTTCGCCATTGGTTTTTTTCCATATCCTTCTAGAGACTCAACGCCCCGTCAATTCATGTAAAGAATAGGGTGTGCATGACACTCTCTCTTTTCTAAATATGCATACCACTGCATATGTCCACGATGACAATTTGCAGTGCCATATTCCAACATCCAAAGTCCATCTCTCTCTATAACAATACATGCTGAGTATTGCAAAGAAACATCGAGGCCCTAGTTAGCCAGAAAAGCAATTCATGGTTTGGCGTGGTGACCAAAAAGAAAAAACGCGCCATGGTAATCACGAAAAAGGAGTGAGACTTTCTTTCCACAATGAACTGAATTCCACAGCGCGGTACTATTGAATGTGTCAAGAGTCACATATTCATAATGCATTATATGACTGAAGTATTGTCCATTTGAGGATATTGACATGTGCATTCAAGGTTGTTTTTGTGGTGAGGAATTACGGAGAATATTCTTCCTGTGAATGCGCTTTTAACATTCGGTGAAACTCGAACACTTTCATTGACCAGGAACTAGCTAGGGTATGTCAACGTATTGCGTCTGAGTGAAGACCAGTGCCGCAGTTGGAATCTCTACGTGAGGTGTTCTATACTGGGAGGAACATGTGGAAACTGGTCTTTGCTGGAGCCACTAGCCTACTGCAGGTGACTTGATGGTGTTTGCGAAAGGGGAAAGACTCGTGACGGGAATTTTTCCGGGTGCTGGTTGGCTACCCGCCAAGCAGTATAGGACTGCAGACCCACTGTAATGTTATGTGGGATGTCGAGATTAGCTTTCAATTGTAATTTGGCTCAAGTTTACGACCATACCTATACGTTTGTACTTAGACTAAAGCACAGTATTGAATATTGCATTCTGGAGGAAGAGATTGGAAACTAGCTAGAGACTGAGATGGATTTCCCTTTTATCGAGGGGGAATCGTACAATATGCTACGATAAAATCATTTCGGTCACTTGTCCGCAGGTAGAACCTCTCATACATTTCTTTGCTTGTTCAGGCTCCTCAACCTTTCAAAGTTATTGGTTCGGTTTGGTCCGGTGTATACGAATGTATTTCAGTAAAATTTCCAATATAGGATGCAGCGTTTAAAGGAGTGCGTACTTCGTGTGCAAGTGTTGGAGGGACAGCTACGTACGGCAGCTTGATACTTGTTCTGGTGAAGCTAGCTCGAATTGCGTCTCTTCGCGAGAAGTTGCTCGTACATGCCTAGGATGTACCTTGCTGAAACGTAGGGTAGGAAGGGTAAGCACTAGAAGACATTCACATCGAAAAGTCGGAGCAAAACTCTGTGACGAATACTTCACTGTGTACTATTGAAAGAAAATGTCACGCAACCACAAACTCACGAACTTGCACTTTATGACGTTAACCTGGTCTATCGTCCGACCTTACAAAAGCGCTCTCGTTCTCTTTTGCGCTATAAATGCTGGCAGAACGCTGTCCACCTTTTATTTCTTTGAAAGGATAAACGAAAGGACATACATATAGTGACCGAGTTAATGTACTTTTGAGGAGCCCTTTCGCGAGAGATACACGTTGGCATCACATCTCTGAAGACAGCCCGTGAAGTATTTTTCTTTTAATTGCCCCGGGGTACGTGCTTGCATACGCGCGAAGAATCGTGAACTCAAAACAATTTCTGGATCACCGGATAAAAAGATACACACGGAAAAGGATTCAGAAATAGCAGCGCAAACGACACTGAGAAATTGAGAATCATGTACGCATACACAACAGCGATGTTATAACGTTCCTTAACGCTGTCGTTCCCGTCGCGTATCGGCACACTTAATACTTCTTGAAAAGGTAAGGGTCAGTACATGGAGTTGGACCGAAAATGTTTAGTTGGGAGCTGAGAGTTGGTATGCATTCGCTGAAGAATTTGATTTCTCCACGCATTTTTCGTCGTATACAGATCATAACATATTAAGATCGTGTCGGGACATAAAATCGCATTCAACACTGCGTGATAATTTGCAGCTTGATCATGAAAACAAACTCGTGACGCCAACAGCAGTACAAAGCTGCAGTTCCTGAGTGAGTGAAATTGGGCGTGGGTGTTGTTGTTTGTAGAGTCCGTGGAATAACTTTGAATTTTTGGTGTCTTTCCCATCTTAAGTAAGGTATTGCGACAGTAAGCAAGCTTTGAAGCATATTGTTGATGTGTAGATATGATAATTTACTAACGTATATTGAAGGTACTGAACCTTTCTGATGGCATGACTCAATCTACCGATTCTCAAATGGAAACTATGTAGCTAAGTTGTCTTCAGCCTACTTTATAATGGTTTGAAAGTTTGATGTGTAGAGAACACTCGAATCAGTATACGTTTTTCTTGAACACGGTTTTTTCACCGAAACCGCAAGTGGAAAACAGTTTGAAGAAAGGATGCCAAAGTGAATCAGTTGACACCAGTAATATCC
Source organism: Endocladia muricata (assembly GCA_032356245.1). Taxonomy (NCBI): domain Eukaryota; phylum Rhodophyta; class Florideophyceae; order Gigartinales; family Endocladiaceae; genus Endocladia; species Endocladia muricata. Next base: position 10,206 of record JAUKWC010035400.1, read on the forward strand.
CTGAACATTCCCCCCTCGAAACTTTCATTTTCATGAGACGGAGTGTCAGAGCGGAATGTAATATACCGAAATCTCTCATGATTTCTTGTAGTATAATCTTAGCCCTTTGTTCTAGTTCTCTATTTATCCTGCACTCAGAATTACTTTCTTTTCACACGGTTGTATCGATTGTTGCATATATTAAGTGACACTCGAGAAAACAGATTTAGATGGAATTGTATGTGGTTTCTAATTGGTTTACCTAGCTACAATTTCACGATACGTTTACTAATGGAACTCAAATTGAACACTCTGGAGCATACGACTATGGGTCGAGAATGAGTTAAAAAAGCCTGCTATTATTTTCTTTACGAGGGAGGACAGCAATAAAATATAAAAGGTTCATATGTTGAGCTCAAACGAACAAACAGCAGGTTGAAGAATAACAAATTCCTAGAGTCAACCGCAGCCCTAAAACCAGTCGGTCTTAATAATATGAATGTTAAAGGCGGATATACCGGTGGCTGTCGTAGAATTTCGAGGCTTGGTGTCATTCAGCTTATCAAACGTGACAAACCGTCATCAAAATAGGGCTTTCGTGTTTCAGAGGTGTAGAAGTTTATCGAGTTCGCAGCAAGTATTCTGACTGTCTGGAGAGAATTCGAGACAAAACAAAGCCAATGATGGAAAATTGAATGCTATATCTTTTGTGCGTGATTCCACAGGGGTACGTAATTGCTATGTGCAAGGTACACTGCGCTTCCGTTCCTATTGTTAAAGTCTTTTCTTTAAGATGCTCTAATTCACGTTTGGTTTGTACAGCCATTTTTTACCTCACTAGGAAACTGCCGCTACGCCAATAGGCGTAATGGTATATTATTGTACAAAATGAACCCTGTTTTTCGAATGTGAACTCTCATGGAGGGGTTCATTTCTGGCCCCTGTCTTCTGGTGTCGATGGATTAGGGTTGAGGAGTTCGAGGGGTATGGATTGGGGAAATAGGGGCTTTTTAAAGGATTATGGTTCATATTGCTAGTAATAACTGTTGTCGCTTGGGGGAGCTTTATACTCATTCCGTATTTTAGTGTCACAGTACCTCAAAAGCTCTACTACCTACATTCACTGCTTCGAAGATCACCATAGAGGTCAATATGGCATTACCCTGTGCCACTGGGCGTATAGCGATCGAGATTGTTGTGGTCGAGCTTGTGGCGATCTAGATTACGGAGATCGGGATGCAAAGAAATGAAAATCACATGAATTGTCCTTTTTGTCGGACAGCCCTACGTTTAGGACTGCACCGACAGGCACAGAGATTGTTTTACAAATCTCAATCGTAAGATATGCTCGTTACTTCGTCCCTGACGCTGAAGATACGGAAGCTCAGTGAGACGAACCAGGGGATTTGAGTTTTGTCGTAGTAGTTTTGCTCCGCTCCCCTGCTGCTGCCTCCATGGTCCCCGACTACCAATCCAAGTATACTCCATCGCCTTTGATGAGGAGCTCGACGGCTTTCGCTTCGGGCATTCTTCTGCCTTCCAAGAGATGCGGCTCTGCGCTACCCTCCACGAACCCACGCCGGCATGCTCGTTATGCTCCTTTGCAAGTAATTCCTCGCGCAGAAATCGAGCAGCAATCAGAAGTTGAAAGCACGATGATTCCGGAGAAAGATGCCTTGAATCCTGAAGCTGGGTCTGTAGTGATTCAGCCTTCCTTCAGTTTAGCAGCCGTGTTTATGTTCACAGGAGGGTTTTGGTTTTATCTGGGAGGCGGCTGGGTTGTGGCGGGATTTCCTGTTCTGTTGATCGGTTTGCTAATATCTGTGCAATCTTTCCGTGTGCGATTTGTTTTCGGTCCTGAAAAACTGAGTGTGGCAAAACGCAAGGGAGATGAGCTTGAAATCATTCGTGGGTGGGAATATGGCCAGATCACGAATTGGGAGTTTTGGTGGAAAAGGCTGCCAGTTTTGGCTTACTTCAAGGAAAAGGAGAGTTACAATGGTCGAGGAAGCGTGCACTTTTTTCCAATCCTTTGCAATGGGTCTCAACTTTTGGAAGAGCTTAAGAAGCGAACACCGCATCTCGAGAAACCAGAGTACAAGTGAGCCCATGAAATGCATCATTGTGAAGAGCTACTATAGGACCTTTCCTGGGCTGAGTAACTGCGTTGAGACAAAATGGATCAGCTGCAATCGTCCGCAATTGTGTACGTGTGAAGATCAAGATGCATCATGAGTTTCGAGACATTCGGTAATGTTTCATGAGACTTCTGTGGACGGTCGTTCATATTTTAACAACTCCATCTCATTTCTCGGTACAGGCAGATAGGTCTGACCTCATGAAATGTATCTCATCATCACGAACAATGGGCGTCTTGGGAAGGGATCACTTGCAGGGTGCAATGATACAAGGGGCGTCATTCGCCAGACTGCTGCTACGTGCAACATTTTGATGAGGCCAATCTTTCAGACCGATTCGTACGCTCAAGCACATGCTCGATGAGATGAAAAGTGTGGCGTTTTCACGGTGAAATGAACGACTTGGAGAATTTCAAATCGGCTGGGTAATTTGTTTGGCGTCTCGTATTTTCGACGCTGCTAAGATTGCAAGTAACGTTGAGCTGACTGCTTTCAGCTTCCTACTCGCGCACATTTTTGTAGCCAATAAAAGGATTTAGAGGATACCCAACTGTTTCTGCGAAATTAGGGTAGATTATTAATCACTGCAGGCCCAAAAAAAGACTGACGACTAATGACAGCCTTCAATTTGTGATTGAGTTACGTTGTGCAGAAGCTTGGATAATAAGCATTCACCCATTTTTCCACTTTTCTGTTTGTCGTTTACAGGGGCAAAAGAAGGAGAAAAGCTGTTGATTAGATGAGCCCACTGGTTATGTTCTGCAAGACCAGTACCGAAAACATATACGAATAAAGATGAACATGTCGGTTACTATACGCAGCAAGCACTCTTGCGGAATTATAGGTGAGTCATATGTTCCTGTTCAGAATGTATGATCGGCTGCGGTTCCCGTGCTCGGTTGCCAATTGTTGATCTGGTACTGCCTTCCAGGCTTCCTATTGCGGAAGATCCGATTTTCCTGTGCAACGCTGCCCGAAGCTTCATCAGTTGGAACCCTGATAAATCTTGTAGTTACAGAGTTGTGAGGCTCAGCGGTAGTGCGGGACGACCTACCAATGTCTGAAGATGTCACGAAGGTCTCTTGTTGGTCGATTGCCCCGCATGACTACCGTCTGTCACTAAAACATGACCACAAAACTGTTTACAATAAACATGTTTCATGTAACCCTGGCACAGACCCGAAAAATTCATTTGCAACCAAAAGTAGGGTACGAGGCCTAGTTCTCCTGGTGTTGCGGTCCATCAGGTAGAGCAACCTCGTTGAATGGCTATAAATCGTGGTTAACCCCTTCAAAAATAGAATTTGCCATACTGTACATACTGTACCCCCTCAAACGCAAAACATACACCTGTCATAGCTGTTACCTTTGAGGCCATTTTAGAAGTTGCTACACGCATCCGCAGCCAATCCGCAAGTGCATTTCGAGCACCCTCGAGAAGTCTCTCGAAGAAGTGTTCTGCTAGAAACTTCGAGAGGGCGCGTGCTCGGCACAACATGTGAGCGGCACTCACTAGCACCTGTGCGCGTGCGCGCAGGTGGGCATTCCAGAATTGTACTTAGGCAAACCCACGCGCCGCCGAGTGCTCGTCTCGGTAGAAATCGCAATCTCTGGTGAGTCAGAAGTTAAGTCTCTTAGGCACCGACCTGGCACCATTCTGTTGAGCTCACACGCTATTGTTCTCCTTTTGTGTGCTTTGCCAGCTTTTGATTTCCTGCTTGTTCCCACTATTCTTGTCCTGCTCTAAAATACCTGCCAACTGTTTCGGGGCAATGGCTCGCAATTTCGCTCTCGAGCGTGCGTCGCCTACAACTCGTTCCAAGCGCTCACGAAGCTCCATGGAGTTTGACATGAACGACCAAGTCTCTACGCCTCGCGTACGACGGAGACGAACGGAGTACCCGCATGATGCACAGTGGAAGACTGTGTCGATGATGCCTGGCGAGGGTAGCGCGGTTGAGGAAATGGAGTGGGAGAGTGTCGAGTCTGAGTCACGGTGTAGCGCGGAGTGGGTTGGGAAGGGTGTGGACCCAGGTAGTGTGACAACTGTGTCGACATGGCTCGCTCCTTGAGGAGTGGCCAAAGTGATCCGAGTTTTGTACTTTTATGTGAATGAGACGAGGGATGCGGGGGGTGTGGGTGTTGGTTGGGAACAGCTAAAAATGTGGCATTCGATTGCAGGGTGTGTGCACAGCGCTGTTGGTCTGCTTTGTTGGCAGGCAATGGACTGCGCCGTTTGCGAGGCTTGGTTGAGGTTGGACTCCGGTGCTGTCGCAGGCTGGAGTGTTCTGACACGCTGCCGGCAGCCTGGTGCATAGTTTTTTGGGCGCAATACGCATGCATGCGATGGACGTTGGGGAGGTGGGTGGGAAGTGGAGTGGTCATCTATGCGCACTTACAGCCATTGTAATCAAGTGGTGTGGGTGGAGCGCCAATGGCAGCATGTGCTTTCTTGTCCTGGTATGTCGACGGTTTATAAAAATTACAATGCAGACAGTCGTTCCGCCATGTGAATTGTTTGACGCCCCGCCGCATTCCTATCGACAGCTGTTTCACCTTGTTTTTCACACCTTATTTATTTTGGAAATCTCACACCCCCACTCCCCCCCCCATCCCCAATCTTTGTCTACAGACTTGGCCTGCGACGGTTGTACAGTACGGCATTTGAGAATTTGTGTCAGAGCTGCGGCAGATCGTGTCCATGCGAGTGTCGCGAAAGTGCTGGGGGCAGGTGTGGGGGTGGGGTGTCGTTGGAACAGTAAATAGTCACATGCACACCGCACTGCTCCTCAAACCAAGTCGGGGTGATGGAAGATGGTGAAGAGGATGATGGTGCTGTCGCGAAGAAAAGAATCAGTTGCTGCAGAAGGAGCCAATGTTTCGAAATTCGGGGACAGCTGTGGACACAGGGGGGTGTATGGACTGCACTCACGGGACTTGGCGAGGAAGGGTTGGTGAATCAAAGTGTGGCGTGAATGTCTGTCGTCCTGGCGTGTGTGTACAGGGAGAGGCAAGGGGGCGGGTGTGTGAAAGCGGTCAAAAATGCTGTTACAAACCCTCGCGCAACACAGAGCAAAGATCAAAGAGGCGGGAGGCTGATTCAAATGAGAAGATGTCTGTGACGAGTGGGAAGCGAAAGGCCTTTCCGTGTGACGTGGCGGCGGTGGTGTCGGGCATCAACCGATGGAAGGACATCTTCCGATTACAAGGATGTCTGTCCATTTCCAATGTAGCGTGACATGCTCCTTTTGCACATTTTTGATTGCAGTCACGTCGGCCTGAATCCTGGGTAGCTTCATTTTGCCGTTATGAGCACTTTGTTCTTTGGTTGTCAACTAAAAAGGAAAAAAAAGAAAGATTAGTATCACAGATTGAAAAACCTATGTCACCATTCAAATTAGTTCCCTGTATGATACACAGTACCGGACTCATCATTCAAAGAAGCCACTAGAAACGAGCTCTCTCCTCACACCCCTCGTACCCCCTCGACCTCTTTCCGTTTGATCCCCTCCCATTCCCAATTTCCCCCCTTGTCCCCCATGCCCCCCCCTCCCTCTTTCCCTATACGCCGAGATTCCTTGATGTTCCCTCTCCTCCCAACAATCCCCCCACCTCGATCATCCCCTCCCCGATCATCCCCACCCCGACC
>JAUKWC010035411.1:0-15968 GCA_032356245.1 Endocladia muricata
ACTTAATCCCCCCCCCCCCCCCTCTATCCCCTCTATCCCCCATTTCCCGTAAAACCCATAATCATTTTAAATCTCCTTAATTCCCCAATCCCTATGCCCCGAAACTTCCGAACCCTGATCCATTGAATTATAATAACAGGGGTTCAGAAATGAATCTTCCCTGAGAGATACCCATTCCAGAAACAGGGTACGCTTCGTGCAACCATATACTGTTTCACCCACACCGGGCACTTTGGATACCCGAACGACCGGCAACGGCATCGACATTCGCCTCCGCCTCCGCCTCCGCCTCCGCCTCCACCTCTCCCCTCTTTTTCCTTTCACCTGCATGTACACCACAAGGACGCCCACACCATCCCCTCTTCACTGCTTGTCTGCTAGCTGATTGTTCACCAGCTGCGCATACGCCCCATTCATCTTGAGCAGCTGCTCATGCGTCCCCTTCTCCACCACCTTTCCCCCCTGCACCACCCCGATAACATCCGCGTCCTTGATAGTCGACAATCGATGCGCAATCGCAATTGTCGTTCTCCCCTTTGCTGCCCGATCCAACGCCTCCTGCACCAATCTCTCCGACACCGCATCCAACGCGCTGGTCGCCTCATCCAACAACAACACCTTTGGTTCCCTCACCAAGCTCCGTGCAATTGCCACCCGCTGCCTCTGTCCCCCCGACAGCTTTCCCCCTCGCACCCCAACCTCCGTGTCATATCCCTGCGGCAACGCCTCGATGAACTCGTGTGCATTGGCCGCCCGTGCCGCCTCCACAATCTGCCCCTCCGTCACCGGTGTCCCCTCGGCGTGTCCGAGCCCATACGCAATGTTCTCCCGCACGCTCCGGTTAAACAGGTCCGGTTCCTGAGAGACAAGTCCCATTTGCCCGCGCAATCCCCCGACCTCATAGTCGGGCGCGTCCGTCCCGTCCAAGCGCACCGCTCCAGCGCGCGGGTCGTAGAAGCGCTCCACAAGTCCGACCAGCGTCGACTTGCCGCACCCACTCTCGCCAACGAGCGCCAGTGTCTGCCCAGGCGTCACGTCCACGGATAGACCGCGAAGGACGCGCACGTCAGGTCGCGTCGGGTATTCGAATTCCACGTCCTTGGCCTCGACCTGTCCCGTGATCTGCTTGGAGACACCGGTATGTGTGGTAGGGTCGATTTGCGATTCATGGTCGAGCAGGCGGAAGATGTTGGAGGCGGCCACGCGCGATTTGCCCACGTCAGGCGTGAAGAGTGCGGCTTGTCCCAAGGCGGAGCCCGCAAAGAGCAGACCGCTGATGGCTTTCATGAGGCTCTCAAAGTCGCACTGATCTTCCTCAACAAAGATGGAGCCAGCCCAAAAGGCGATTGCCCATAGTGCCTGTTGCAGAAATTCGGCAACGCCAAACGAGATGCCAGCGGAGAACGCCGTTTTCTGCCCGGTTTGGAGAGGGCCCTCCAGTTCCTTGTTGTAGCGCCTGATAAACACGTCCTGCACGCCCGTCGCCGTCACCGTGTCGTAGTTGTCAACTGCCTCGGAGGCTATGGCGCCGGCCTTCTGAAATTTCTTGTTTGCGTCCGCGTCGAACCCGGATATGAGCTTGATTTGAGCAGCCTCGGATATAGCCATGAACGGGAAGATCACGGACACAACAAGTGCAACACGCCAGCACGACAAAAACGCGACCAGAAAACCAGTCAGGATTGTGCTGGTGGCCAGGACAATAGCGCCAAGGAGATCTCCAGTAACACCCTTCACAAGATTTGATTCTGTTGCTAGACGAGTAGTCAGGCGCCCAACAGAGTTTTCCTTGCGATCAAAGAAGCCAATTTCCTGTCGCAGTAGTGTCCTGAACGCCATAGCACGGAGCTTTCGAGTTAGACGCTCGCCACTCACGCCGAGCATAAAGATTTGCAGGAAATATCCTACGCAGGAGACAACTCCTATGAGAACAAAAAATAGCGACCATCTGCGAACTTCATCCTGGTTGTCTTGCTCAAACAACACGTTGATAATCTGTAAAAGTATCGCCACAATGCACGGCAGACAAGAGGAAGATTAGTAAATTAGTTCAAAATTGCAACATTCGCTGAAGCATATTGCGAAGTAATGACACAGATATTCAACGTACGCTTGAAAATGTGATGGCCGCAGCTGGAAAGGAGGCCCCAGCTAAGCCGGCTCCGATCATTCCGACCAGAATAAAAGGCATCTCCTTCAAATTCAGCATAAACGCCCGCTTCAGAACCCCAGGATCAGTAGCGGGGTCACTGCCGTCCGAATCGTTACTGTCGTCATCCCCGATGAACATAGACTTCGTTTTTGTGATGGATTCATTCTTCTTCTCGGCCATCAACACGGCGCTATCTTCAGCAGCGACTGCCGGATCGGTACTGTCTTCCCCGCGAGCCACATCTTGATACTCTACCAATTGCTTATAGGCGCCACCCTCCTTTGAAATCAACTCACTGTGAGTGCCACTCTCACAAACAGTCCCGTTGTCAATCACGGAAATCGTGTCTGCATTTTTGATGGTGCTCAGGCGGTGAGCAATAGTCACAGTTGTACGTCCAGCCGCTGCGACTTCCAAAGCATCTTGAACAATTTTCTCCGAACGAGCGTCCAGAGCGCTGGTAGACTCATCAAGAAGCAGAACTTTGGGGTTCCGTACAAGGGCACGCGCAATACAAATTCTCTGCTTCTGACCACCGCTGAGCAGCGCTCCTCTCTCGCCCAGCATCGTATCGTACCGCTCGGGAAGTTTCATGATAAAGTCATGGGCATTGGCCTTTTTTGCAGCCGAGACAATGTCGTCTTCGGTAACTTCCATTCTTTTGATCCCGGCCTTACCCGTCTCAGGGTCCGTCGTTGGCTCCATCGCAGCTCCAAGCGCAATGTTCTCGCGAATAGACATCATGAAAAGCGTCGGCATCTGACCTACATAGCCAATCTGGCTCCGCAACCAGCGCACGTTGAGCTCACGCACATCGACGCCGTCAAATAGTACGCGACCGCCTTCGGGATCATAAAAGCGCTCGATCAATCGGACAGTCGTACTTTTTCCGCAACCACTGCTGCCAACTAGTGCATGACTAGTACCGGTAGGAATTTGCAGATTCAAGCCCTGCAAAACAAATGGTCGAGTAGCCCCCTCGTCGGCGTCAACCACTCTTTTAGGGTAGTTGAAGTTGACATCTTCAAAGGCAACATTGCCTTTGAAATTATCAAGCACTGTACCGTCCTGCTCAGCAAGCGGGTCAATTTCGCTTTTGCGCTCGATGACTTCGTAGACACGGGGAGCCGCGCCTCGAGCGACAGCGAATGCGTTAAATGCAGGTCCAGCTGTACAAGGAAGAAAAGCCTGAAGGTTAGTTCATCTGGAACAGCAACCCCCCTTCCCAAACTCTGGCTGCCCACTGACCATCGCAAGCAAACAGAACTTACCTTGACCAATCGACATTGTACCAATGAACACGCTGAAAAATGTCACAATGACATCACCAGCTTCCATTTTTCCAGCTCTGACCTGGGAAGCACCAAACGTAAAGGCCACCGCAAAACAGGAAAAAATGATGAAGTACGTAAACCCAAGGGCACCGCCACTGAACGCCGCGTTCTGGACTCCAGACTTGTAAGCCTTTTCGAGCTGCTGATCATATCTCTTTGCCTCACTTTCCTGCCCATTGTAGGCAGTGACAGTGCGAATCAAGCTGATGGCTTCATTGGCAACCGAACCTGCACTTCCATAGGAGCCAAGCCCTTCGCTGGTGCTGGCTGCCGCGAGTTTCCCGAAAAGCGCACCACCAATACCGAGCAACGGCGCAATGGCAAGCACGACCAGGGTGAGGAGGGGGCCGTAAATGAAGGCTATGACGAAGCCGGCAATGAACATGGTGACAAATTGCACAGCGGAGGACACCTTGTCTCCAATCCCCGCCTCAATCAGATTGACGTCACTTGCCACACGCGCCGTGAGCTCTCCACCGTCATTCGTGTCGTACCATGTGTAATCCTGACGCATGAGCGAGTCGAAGAAGAGCCTGCGCAGCCTGTTGCTTACGCGCTGTGCAAAGACAAGCTGGAATCGCACTTGAAAAAAGGCTGCAACAAATGCGACGCCGGCGAGAATCAAAAACCATTTGGCAACACCCCCAATCGCGTCAGTGAGATCTCGTCTATTGCGGTCTGTGCCAGTCGTCATTCCAAATGTGTCGATGATACTACCAAAGATGACGGTAAATAGCGGCATCAGGACACCGTGAACCATCGCGGCGACAGTGGAAATGATCAGGTAGAAGCGCTCTGCACGTGTGGCATATCGGAAAAGCTGGAAGAAAGGAACCGGCGGGAGTTTTTCAGGGGCCTCGTCGGCGTTAGGTTTGCCTGAACCAAACATGCCTTTCACTTTCTGTATAATCGTCTTCTTTTCGGGGGCTGAGACATCCATGGCTGGGCTTTTGACGTCTTCAGAACTCGAGGGTGGTGCTGCAGGAGAAGCCTGAGAGGCCATCACTGGAAAAGGAGGTGGGAGCAGAGGGGAGGGGATTGGAGGGGAGGTCGAGGGGGTAGTGGACTGGGGTGAACTATGGCGGTGTGGGATCGATTCTCGGGGCAGAGGGTGTGGAGAGTATAAGTACACACGTAGAGTACGAGTTCTTTAAGGCAGAGCAACTCGTCGCAGCAGGCTAGAAGAGTCCGTATAGCCTAACGGTAAGCTGCGGTGGTCATCGGAGGAAGAGGAAGGGGTCCATTCACGAGAAGAGAGTGTGTGACACCGGCGCGGTCGTGCGCTGGCAACGTCAGAATTCTGATCAGCACGCGCCGTGGAAATATTACCCAAATGTCACGGCTTCACGAAAGCAATTGGAGTGGGTCACTGCCGGTGGTCAGCGATATCGACAACGAGCGCTTATCTCAAAATAACGCAGGCCAAAAAAGGAGTCTGCAAGATGGGACACTGTAATGAAACATGATGGACCAACAAAATTGTAGGATCTACATGCTGACAGAAGAGTTGTTCTTGTAGACTGCCAAATGTATCTTACCATCTAAGGTGAGTATGACTATTTGGATTCCTTGCACCCAATCATAAAGTCCCATATGGAGAATAACACTAACAATGCAGTCCAGCCCCACAGTTAGGAACAGAACCCTAAATGCAAAGATTGGGACAGACGGCCAAATCCTTACAATATTCTTTTCTTTTTGCCCAACAAACAGGGGCCGCCAGTAGCATCGAGAGACTCAGGCGGCCTGAAGAAACTACATTTCCTGACGTCAAAAACCTCCATGAATATTGGAGACGATTCTCCATCTGCAACAAAAGACACGCTGTTGTACGGAGTTTACTTGACAGCGATGCAGCGGGGAAAACCCATGCAGTTGCTGTATTGAAACACTCAGGAAGCCGAAGAAGGATTTCGCTCTTTATTGTGCGACATACAGTGTGGGTTTGAACGTACTGTAATGTGTACAGCACAGTATTCTAAATTTTTCAAAGCAAGAAACTTTCTGCCGTCGTTTCCTCTGCTACCGTGACATTAATTATATTCGTAAAGCCGAGGCAAGACCAATTTTAGACAAACTGTAGAGATGGTATCTCACTGGAGGTGATCCTGGAGTGGTGTACGAAATATAGCGAAGTCTGCAAGAGCAATAGACCCTCAACTTTGCAGTATAGACTGAAGTATCCCAATATGCTACTGTTACGATAGTTTGCAGTCTAGCTAGCTGCGAAGTGTCTCATATGATGCAACTTTTGCAGAGAAAGCTCTCTCACACTTCTGTGATAGACGTATGCTAGCTACTATAACATAGGAGCGGCAGACTCCGACCAAGTGCCCGTGCTTAATCGTCAACATTACACCGATGCATTTCTCTGACGCCCGTATTCTGCATGAATTCTTCTTGCCCGACCGTAGGCAATGAATGCTGCGAAGCTTTGCAGCTTACAGAACTAACTGCAAAGCACATTAATACCAACGGCGACAATCAAACATAAACCTAATCTTAGTACGGAGTGATAGCGACAAGTAGACCCAGAAACTCTGCAGGTTTGTCGAAGAGGTCTTGATACACTATCCACTCACGTGATACAGACTTGTTCTTATCGTGATGCAGATGCGAAGAGGTTTAGTCTTGCTTAGAGTGCTAGTTCATATGTTCCAAATAGGCGATGCAAGCACGTATAGCGCTGGTCTTAGAGCCGTACATTGGATACTATGTAATGGTGAAACGTTAGGAGTAGGAATGTACAGTACAATGCTCCAGAAGCACAATCATGCAGACAAACCCGTCTAATGGCTGTTGGTGGAAGGGGATTAGCCGCTCCTGACAGGCAGCAGGAAGGCTTGAAATACGGGGGATTCGTTTATGCTCTCAATGAGGTGAGGTTGACTGTGACGGGAGATCGACTGCTGCTGCGGCTACTGCGACCCTCACGAAATTCTCGTTTTGGTTATACGTGAAGTAAAAGGAAGGTGAAAACAAGCTTCGATGTTTTCGCGGAACCCAATTGTCAGGACCATCTTTGGTAGTGTGTCCGAAGAAGCACTTTCTCCTCTACACACAGCCAGCGGATACTAACAAACCTAGGTTTGCTTGTTCTACGCGCTGAACTCGTGGCTATGCACACGAATGTCATTTGTTGGGTATCGAAAAGCAGTTTATGCTCTTGATTGATGAGAGCTTGTACAGGTCAAAGAAAGAAGAGTGACTAGAGTGAGCGCTCATGGTTGTATGTAGACAGAATTTCGGGTGTGAGGATTGCCCCGCCAAATTAGGTGATCAGGGTAATGGATGACATATGCAAAGGGGGTTTGGGTAACGGCAAAAACTTTGCAAATCCGCCCAAAACCTTCCGAAACAACCTCAAAAAGCCCCCTGCCCATAAAAATACCTTCGGCCTTGAACGAAGCATTTGGAGTTCAACGTCATTCCTTCTGCAAATAACCCCACGGCGGTCATCGCCGCCTCCTCTCGCTTAATCACATTGCCTTTCCGAGTCTTTGGTCCCACCCGACCCTCCACCTTGGCCTCTGCTCGGCAACACCACACCCTCCACGTCATGGTGCAGCGCGGTATCGGCGCGGCTTTTCGCGCTATGTTTGGTCAACGCGCCTCGAACCGCGTCCAACACACTGCCCCCCCTGATGCCCTCTCTTCACCAAGCCAAAACAATTCGAGCGCCTCTGATGAAGAGATGACAGTTGAGGTTGCACGTCCGTCCGAGCCGGTGCAGGTGGTACCATCGAATCCGACTTTCCGGCCTGCGCCGCCTCGTCCCGCACCGCCCGGTCCCTCTTCAGACGTGGCTGCGCTGCCAGGCGCATCGGTGAGACCTACTTCACGCGCAGCCCTCGCTGTGCGTCGTATAGATACCCCTTTCAGACAGGTTCCTACGCCGTCTGAAGAGCTTCGCAACGTTGAGGATGAGACTCCTAGCAGTCAATACTCACTGCGTCCACGGCGGAAGCGCAGGGCTGGCGCGCCCCCTACGCAGGAGCCACAAGGTGCGGAGACGTCGAGAGCTGCGCCGCCAGAGAGTTTGCCTTCGCACAAGATCTCTGTGCGGCCGTCACGTGCGTCTTTGCGTGATGGGGTATTAGAAGAAGGGAAGAGAGGTGTTGCTTCGGGGCCGCGCATTCCAGCTCCAAGCGCGGGGACGACCAGCGGTATTGCCGCTCGTCCCGATCTAATTCCAGTCGGGAATTTAGAGGAAGCGAGTGTAGCGGTTCTGAGAGAGCTATGTAAAAGGGCGGGGCTCAAGACAACTGGGAGCAGGGATGAGTTGAAACAGAGAGCGATGAATGAGGTTGCACAGCGTCAGAGGTATAATGAGGATACACAGTTTGTTCCCAGGACGGATGATGAGATTAGGGTCAGGAATGCAAACCGGTCGGGGAAGGCCTTCCAGGGGAGAGGTATCAGCGGCAGTAGAGAGGGGGTGAGTAAGCATCCTGGCGAAGAGGGTTCGAGGCCCGTCGGCCGAGGCTTTGATATAACGACCACAACTGTTGATAGACCGTCCGCTGTTAATTCTATACCTGGATACCCAATGGCTGATGGGGAGATAGCAACTGCTGAAAATTGTATGGGAGGGATCAAAGCTATGTCGAAACCATTGGAAGCCAAAGGCTCTTCCGGAAGCAAGCCAGATGGGAACGCGCGGCGTTCTCCTGACCTGGACATCGACATACCGGAGCGAGGCAACCTCTGGCGGGATGGTGGTCCTCCTAGTGCGTTCAAAACAATGTCCGCGACAGGAATAGGTGCCCCATGCCCTATACCTTCAAGCCCTGCGTTGAGTACAGGGCAGCCAGCTCTGAACTTTGCTACCAGCGGCATGCGTCCTGTTTCTCAAGGTGCACTTCCGGCTAGATCGTCAAATCCGACTGAGAGTGTTGACGCACGAGGCGGAAGCCAGCCAAGCATATACATCTCGAATGCCTTTCGAGAGGCTTTAACGGGAAGCCGGCAGCTCAGCGCTGTCGAGCATGACGCTTCCATGCAAGTCTGGCACGAGAACGTGCCCCTGGCTGCTGGTCGAGGCGGAGATATTGGAGGTCCTCTCACGTCAGGGAATATTGCACTTGCACCCGATGTGCTGGCGAGGGGCGTTCGTGATGATGTTGGGATGATTGCTAGCAATACTACAGCAGGATTTGTTTCTGGTGGGCGGATGGCGAGTGTCACACCGGGTAGAATTGGTGCATCTTCGACGATGCGACCTCCGCATCTCCCGTCAGCACCTCCGAATACCCCTGGAGTGGCGAGCTGGAGCGCATTGCCTGACAAATCATCGATTCTGAATGCAGGTCATTCTTCAAAGCCAACTATGCAGACCGTCGGTGGCACCGCTATCGCTTCCAAAAAATCAACCATTAGTGATGATCGGAACTTGACTGCGCGTATGATTGGAAGTGATGTTGAGGAGTCGGAAAGCTCGAAGAGGCCACACGGGAAAGAGCCTTTTTGTACTAAAGCGGATAATGGCAAGGATGGGACAGAGGCTGTAGATGATCGTGGCAACGTCGGGAAAAGATTTAGTGGGTATCACGCGTTGACAGAGCGAAGCCATGTAGAGGAAGTTGTGAACGACATCGCATCCGAAAGAAATGCGAACGTTACGCCCATGCCTCGTGGAGCAGCGGGAATGCAAGGTGTTCAGAGGCGTACAAGCCATGCCGTTCAGTCGCCTAAACTGCCGCATAACTCCGGACATGATAATTTTGCCTTCGATTTAAGCACCGTCAAGAAAAACAGAGATTATGGGGCTCCTGCAAACCGTCGCGATGACAGAGTCGGCGATGGCACCATAGATCGCGATGTTCGGGATGTTACCGAGATGGATGAGCAGTTGAGAAATTCTTCGGATAGAGGTAAGAGGCCGCGGGAGGACGATCAGGATTTTGAAATTCCAACTACCGGTGGGGACGATGACAGGGAAATGGACAGAGTTCCAATAGACCATGACCGCAGGTTAGGAACTGGTTGGGCAACGCCAAGGGATATTGTGAGGTCCTTCAATCGGCATGGACACGTGCCAGGGCCGTTTGATGCAGAAGAGGATGAAGGCAATCGTCCATTTAGCGTCCGGCGAGACAGAAGGAGGTTTTCGACAATGGAGGGCTCGAGACGCAGAGATGATGTTACGCCTGTTAGTCTCCCGCGTCACTTGCGTGGATTTTCTGCAACACAACCAAGAAGGGATTCAAATGCAAATTCACCAGGCGAGTCTTCCAATCAGACAGGGCGTGTCGTAGGTTTGTCTTCTTTCAGGCCAAGAAGACCCGCGTCGACGAGTGCAGCTGGTTTTCTTGTGGATTTACGGAAGTCCTCTGTCGCCCAAGGCAACAATCACTTCCGAGAGAGAATGAGAAGACGAGGGTCCTTGAATGAAGGATCGATAAGTCAGCCACCGTTGCCTGCGTCCGCTCTGAAAATTTTGTCGGCAATGAAACGTATAAGGGAGGAGAATCGTTCGACGCCTCCTAGAAAGAGAGACTCTTCAGATATGCCTGTCCCGCCGTCTGTATTGAAAAAGGCTCGCCGGCAGGGAGGTTTTTCTATGAACGGGTCGGCTTTGGTCCCATCTACCAGAATATATCAGAAGACACCTATGCCGGCAGGAATGGAAGCTGAAACCCCGCGGCCAAGTGTGGAACATGGAGGTCCCTCTAGCGAGACTGATGGATTGCAACAAGCATCTGAAAGACCTTCTCAATATTTGAAAGCTGTGGGGAATGCGACAAAGAAGAGGAGATCTATTGCCTATGGAAGTGGAAAAAAGCGTTCAAACTCGCAGAGAATTTCTAATGTAGCTGCAGCAAAAATGAAATCGTTCGCGGAAAAAGAAAGTGAAAGAATTTCCGCTATGAATGGTTCTCAACAACCTTCACAGCATACCTTCGGAGAGTCTCGTTCTCAAGCGAGCATTGAGCAGACAGACAAGCAAGCGATAGCAGGGTATGCAGGTCAGGTCGGAAATCCCCCTCAAAGTTCGCGTCAGCAAAGTGGAATTATTAGCGACGACCGGAGCGAGGTTGAAGCAAAGCTCGATCCGGGAGCCGAAAGTAAGACCTTTGACGGACTCTTCGGTGGCGTTCAGAACAACAACCCCCCAGTGACACAGTCTATCAGTGCAATTCCAAGTCGTATCGCTAATCGTAACCACTCAGGGGATCTCCAAGCAGACATGACTATCGCGGTTAAAGGGGCACCCTCTCAATCTCCTGGTTTCTTTTCTGAACATACCCCTTTCTACAAGTCTGCCTCACCACATGGATCCAAGTCAGATGGTGGCCACTCACCTAATGAATCATCTGCGTTATTGAAGTCAGGATCTGTAGCCGAGAAGCAGATCGAGAGATCAGAGGGAGACGTGAATATTCCGGTACGTGAAACAGTTTCCGGCTTCGGGGGGATTAAAGCTGTCGGATCGAGAGATGGGGATAGTAGCGGCCTGCTTATCGGTAACCCTTTACATACGCAAACCTTTTCAACAACGGCAAATGAGGCCGAGACTGTATCTGCAGCCGTTCAAGCGGAAGAAAAGCACGGTGGTGCAACTGGTAGCGCAGATACGGAAGGGCAGGGTGTTACCACGAACGCCAACTTCACCGGTGGGATTGTATTTGGAAATGGTCGTTCTGGTTCTTCTATTCTCGGCAAAGCGGGAGACATGTCGAAGAGTGGGCCGGAGAAGGAAATAGTACCACGGGAGCCGGAGTTAAACCAGGCTGCTACAAGTCTGGTCTCCAGAGGAATTGAACCTATTCCCTGCGTGTTTGGAGAGATCGAAAAGTCGGAGAAGGCGGGCATTGTGAACCAGCAAACCTCTGCAGAGAAGGTAGGGGTGTCGAACACAGCAGCGAAATCCGCTGAGACTGTGCCTACTGAGAAGTTTACTGCTGCACCTTTCGGCTCTGTCCCCCTCTCGTTCAAACCGAAGACTGCTGGTTCATCAAGTGTTTTAGGAACGACGTCAACCGGAAATCCTCCTTCCGGCGCTGCTCTAGAGACTTCGGGAGCGCAATTTGTAGTTCCAAGTTCGGAAGTCAATGGGCAGCACTCGACTGCAGGTTGCCAGAGCAGTGTGCCACGATTGGTTTTCGGACATGCCGGCAGTTCGTCAGCAACTACTCTTGGGCAATCCACCTTTGGGGCTCTGGGGGTTCCGGAGACAATAGTGGGAGGGAAGAAGTCGGATCCTGATGTAAACAAGAGATCTGAACCAGACACTGACGTCGGAGGTGAAGCTGATCAGGCTCCAAACAGGAAATCCTTGTCATTGACCAAGACTTTACTGTCCACTCGTACGGATCCGGGATCCCCTGCGAAACAATCACTTCCGCCGAGTAAAGATGTGTCATTAAAGTCACAGACGCCCGCTGGAAGCTTGCTTGAGTCAACAGGTCAACCAGCAGTAGTCGAGGCTGCGTCGAGTGCACCATTTGTGTTTGGCGCTCTCCCTGTTGGAGCGAAGGGTGATACCGGGATTTCTGCGGCTGCTCCTGTACCGTCTACGTCGCTACCAGTACTTTCGTTTACTGGCAAGAATGATCATGATGGAAAGGAGCCTGTTGTAGATGCCATGGCAACAGCGGCTTCTCCTCAATCTAGTAGCTTTACTATATTTGGGAGTGAGAAAAAACTCAATGAGTTTTCGGTTGCCTCGTCCTCCGGCGTTGGTACGAGTACACTTGGTCAGGCTGCTTCTGGTCCGACTGTAGGGTCATTTGGTGGCGCATTTAGCAACACTAACCCACTACCTCAATCTCAAAATGCTTTTTTTTTCGGCCCGACTTCGCCTGTGCTCGCTGAAGACGGAAAGGGGCCGTTCGGAGGGCCTCAATTTGGTAATTCTTTCAGTTCAACTCCAATATCGAAAGACTTTGTGTTCGGAGCTGCCACAAAGCCTATCGAACCTGGTGAGTCTGCTGGGAACAAAGTCAGCGCTGATCCGTTTGGTGCCGGAACTTCCACGCCAGCAACTCCCTTTGGCTCATCACAACCTGCTTTCGGACCTGCTCCTGCGTTTGGGGTAGCTCCTATAGGAGCCAGTGCACCCGTTAACCCGTTTGACTCGGCTTCTAAAGCTCCAACTACGACTGGGAACTTGTTTGGCGCATCTCAATCTGCATGGGCAGGAGCCACTCCAGCTTTTGGATCATCGCAACCAGCATTCGGCACAGCACCCATCTTTGGTTCGTCACAGCTGCCGAAGCAAAGTGGTCTATTTGGATCTGCTACTCCTAGCTCGGCTGATGGCGGACAACCAGCCTTTACTGGGTTCAGTGCTCCGGCTAACACTGGTGCCCCGTTCGGTGCTCTTTTTGGCGGCACACCTAATCCAGTTGGTTCTGCTACTTCAAATGCCCCTCCCTTCGGAGCTTCGTTTGGCGGAGGAGCTTCCACACCTTTTGGGAATGCTGGAGCAAACCCAGGTGCGCTTGGAGGCGGGCGAGGATTTAACGTGGGAACGAATCAAACTTCGCAGCAGCAGCAACCCTTACGCCGAGCTCGTCGGACATTGCGGGGAAAACGAACATTGCGATGAGGGACAGAAATGCTGTATTGTATATATCTATCCCCTGCATCAAAGACTTGTGTACTCTCAATTGTGTTTTGTATAGACGTTAGGTGAGAGGAACATCGACTTTTTCTGAAGCTTGGCGCAGGTTGTGCTTTTCTGCGCTGTCACTTAGAACGTGCCCGTTTGCAGCTGTGGTCTGTTGTCATGACCCCTCGTAACCGAGCAGTGGAGAACGGTATTGGAAGTAAGGAATGTAGCGAAACGACACGGTTCGAAAATGCCGTATTGGATTAACAGTAGAAAGAATTGTACGTCGACGGGTGCTTGCGTCGATGGTTCTGGGCAAAAGTTTATTGAAAAGATTTGTCGTGTAGACTTTGCCGACTGTGGATGCGATTACGAGATCCGTGACGTGTTTTTGAGTATAGCACTAAAGTAACTCTTCAGCTCCTGGAACCCCATCTCCATTCTCTATTGCCCGGGCTGATGCCTCGCTAAGTAGGATCCCACGGAATTTTGACAATGGTAATTCACCACACTTTTTCGCGACTACTAGCTCCCGGCGATAACCTTTGTCCAGAGCATGAATGCAAACAGTCGATCTACGAACAATGTCACTTCGACAGTGCAATGCAGTTCCATTAGATTCAGCAGCATGGAGGTCGGCATATAAGGCGAGAGTAGACAGCACCAGACTCATGCACGATTACATCCGATGTCAAATCCAGGAGCTTCTCGCCAATACTTGCACCCTACCAAGACAAATGTGCATCTGCATTAACATATTACCAGCAAAGTCCTGCCTGGAGGGAGCTCGACAAACTTCGCCTCCTTTTTTTTGACCAAACCACGAACTGGACATCGTCAATGACACCTTCGCAACGACATATGACTCCTCAACCCATATGCACCAACTTTATAAGCAACCCTTAAACTATACACACCAGAGCCCAGCTCCTATCACAGCGGGTCAACAGTCGCATTTGCAATCGTTAAAATCACGTTTTCCACCCCGCGACGTCTCAACCGCGAGTACACCTCTGTCAACAGTTCCACCTGCTCCGCCTGTGTCAGCTCGGCCACAAAGCTCATAATCCTCCCGACATCCGGCGACCCGACAAAGTTGACCTGAATAAAGTTGATCACGTAAACATACGTGAACACCGCCATCATCAACTGACAGTCCACCCTGTCCGTGACGCCGCCATGCCCGGGAAGAATCCTTCCAAAGTCTTTGATTCCAAACGCACGCTTGGCGCCCGACGCAAAGAAGCCGCCGAACGGCGCAATCGACGCGGCAAACAAGCCAAGGGCAACCGCGTGCAACTGTACGGGGCGATAGGTGACTGTGAACGTGCCGGTGACGCCCGGGATGAGCGTAATTTCGCTGTGGGTCTTGAGGAAGACCGAAGGGATCGGATCGCACTGCATGGGAGGGCAAAACCAGGAGCAGTCGCTAAAGTCGTACTTGGGGCAGATGAGGGATGGAAAGGCGGAGAGCCATCCCGACAGGAAGAAGGCAAGGATCATAGTGAAGATGCCGGCACCAATGTAACCCTCCCAGGTCTTCTTCGGGGAGAGACGCGTGAGCGAGTGACGACCAAACAGACGGCCGCAAAAGTAGCCAAACGAGTCATTGCAGATGATGAGCCAGCACGGGAGGATAAACCAGATGAGACCCTGGGCCACGTTGAGAATCATGAAGTGCGACTGCACAACAACGAGAAGCAGGGCAACAATGGCACGGCCGAAATACGTAAACTGGAAATGGTACTGCTCCGGCTTGAGGGAGACGACAAAGCCGACAAAGCCTGCGCAGTAGGTACAAAAGGCAATAAACGAGTGATGCCTCAGGGCGTACTGAAAGGCATACGAGTGCGTGAAGGGCAGGGCCTTGTCCTCGAAAAAGCTAAACACGGGCTTGCCATAAAACAGAAACAGGACGGCAGTGAAGAAATACCAGCCGGTGGTGCGCCAGAGCGGAATGCGATTCTCCCTTGCAAGCGGAAAGCCGAGGCGCAGAATCTCATTGAACATGCCCGACTCCATGAGAATGATGCCGACCGATACCCAGATGTGACCTGCGCGCACAATGCCGAGAAAGGCGCATGACAGTAGAACGCCCGAGATCAGCCTCTCGCCAAAGTCGCTCTTCTTAGGGACCGGGGCAACAGCCGCCGCAGCCGCCGCAGCCGCCGCACTGGATTGGCCGCGAGAAGGCGTAGAGAGGGGAGTGGAGATAGGGGTGGAATTGGTAGAAGATGGATCCAGTAAGCCTTCCGGTGGAGTGGAGGCCGCCGCGGACTGGCGGCGCGTCACTACCATAGTGAACGAGGGCAAAAAGGGAGAGTGATGGGACAGAGGACAGACTGAGACGGGACGGGGGTAGGAGGTGGGGGTGGGGGGAGGGGGGTTGGGGGAGGGGAGGAGGAGGAACAAAGAACGGGATTGTGCAGAGACAAAGTGGTCGAGCATTGAGCCAAGTTTAGAATAAATTTATTGAAATGATAATCTTTTTCGAATGAATTGGGCAGAAACCCGGCATGATGCACACACATTCTGCTGAAGCGAATTGGACCGGCTCAACGCCAACTCCCACGAAATCGCAAGGAGACCTGTCGTCAAACCCGCCAGGATGAACTGGTGCGAGGAGCTGCTACCCTGAAGCACTGAATTGCTTCTTGTCCTGTTACTTGACATGTCAGAGTGAGGTGCACCATCGAGACGATGACGGGAGGATTCGTGTGAGCCCCTCCCCCCCCCGTGAAACTGGCGCACCAAACGGTGATGCATGCCAGTGTCTGGACCTGACATCAACTAACAGACCATGGGACGCAAACAAATGTTCATGTGTCATCATCCCCAGGAGAGAAGCTGCTGACGCAATCAGATGACGCCAGACGCGTCCCAGCTTTTCGCTTTTGCTTATCATCCTTTACTTTCACAAAAAACA